>RXPK01004181.1:0-32398 GCA_004143645.1 Protaetia brevitarsis | reverse complement strand
TATTGATAATTATGACAGAAAGCAAAATTGACGTTTAATGCATGTAATTGTAATACTTTAATAAAAATTCTATATATTTGTTTACATTGTTATTGTTAAGAAACGTGGAATTACTGTATACATTTACACTGACGGAAACAAGTACTTGAGCATGTATTGTTAGCCAGGACAAATCTTCGTAACAAAGTTTTGCTGAGTTATGTTTTGGCTTTAATGGTAGACTCTTGTGATTGAGAATCATTCGATGATATAACTCGAGATGACCAATGTCTTGCCTGATAAGTTTGTGCCGCTAACAGCCACTTTAAATTTTCATAGATGTTTCGATGTACCCTCAGCTACCGCAGATGACTTCATCCACATGACGTTTTATAGTCAGCAAAATCACTGCCTGTCGTCCTGCTAGTGTGTAGCACTAGAACGTCTTGAAGCAATGTGCAGTATAAAGCTCTGAATGGGCAATTTTTTTAGAAAATCAGCTATTAATTTAGGCATTTTGCCAATCGTGCTTATTCAATCGGGCACGATATACAATAACCATTGCGATATGGTAAAGGAGAATCTTGAATGATTAATATTTTTTTTGGTCGGCAAGGGCGACAGATATTTTTTTAATTAAAGTAATCCATCTTTCACCGTAATTGCAAAAATCTTAAAGCGATATTATTTTTTGTTTTAGTACGTCCAAATAATATCACTCTTAAATTTAAATTATGTATGGATATAATTGTTAATTCACTCGTCTACAGGCACCTGTGTAACCATTATTAAAACGATCTAAAATTAAATGCCAGTTACATAAAAAATTACATTTTTGGCAATAATATCGTACCTTTATTGCTAAATACAATGGTCAGCCACCTTCTTCTATAGATTTATTAATATGCTTCAATGCATAAAATTTTTAGATTCTTAGCCTCGTATCCTCAGGCAATCGTTCTTAAAATAGGCTTGTAATTTATCTATTTTAATATGTCGTATTTTATAAATGGAAAGCAAGGAAGAAGCATGAAATACATAGACCATAAAGGTAGAAGATTTCTTATTTTTACTTGTAATTCAAATATGCAATAAAATGTTTTTCAGATATTGGTTGAATTATTTTCTGTACGCCCATAGTTCAAATTGATGGTAGCATTTTCATATATGCTGTTGATTTTTTCGGTAAATAAATGTATGAACGGCGTTATCCGCAATTTCACGCAGTTGTGGGTGGCGTACCAAGATAAAATTTTGTCTCAGTATCACTCATTTTTTACAGTTTACAGAGACTATATTAATGAAATATATTGTTAAACAATTTAATAGCAGAATTTGAATTTGGAATTCGTCAAATGTCAATCGTGTCATGTGACCAACTTCATAATACAAAAAAACTTCAACATTTTTTAATGAGATTTTTATTAAGTATTTATTATCAATTTATAATGCAAAATAGAAAAAATGTATAAAGGCTGTTTCATAAGGCTTTTTTGGTCGACTCGTTCATATTTAGAAAACTCGCCTGCGGCTCGTTTTCTAAACTTGGACTCGTGCGACACCCAAATCATGCCTTATGAAACTCGTACTTTAATATACTATTATAAAAAATTGTCTAGTAAACCAACAAACGGATTCAAAAATCTTTGAAGATGTTTTCTCAAACTACCACGACACTCTTATTATTAAAACTCACCTGGTGTATCAATCAGGTATATTAGCTGTCTACATATGTTGGCCCAACCGAGCGGCATATCGCTCACTTCTCACAAACATTTACACATAGCAACACAGGTCTATAATAGAACTGTTTCTACCGGTTTTTTCCTACATGAACTTCTGCAAAATTTTGCCTATATGTAGGTATCTCACCGCTTTTATCGGTGTTTATTAGCGGACTAAATCGGGGGGGTTGTATCAGCCACGACGAGGTAATCCGCGAACGTTGCTCTTTTTCGGGGGCGCTTGGTCGACGTTCGACGCCTGCCTACTTCCAACACGCAACCACGAACACGCTTGAAGCTTAAAACGAATGCCGGAGCGACGCGGTGCTGCAAAGTAGCGTCTCCGTGACCGATTAACGTCCGCGATGACTAGTAGGTAAGTAACGTTGCGTCTGCATCGTTCTGCCACGTGGGATTTTCGCGTGCATTAATTGAGCCTACTGCCGTCAGAAACGTTGCGCGAAAATTGCGCTGGTTTACTTACTTACTGTATACTTTAGGGTTTTCGGGGAAGTTTCAGACGGATTGAGGACGCAGTTGCACGCAAAGGGGATGACATTATGCCGCGTGTCCAACGACAGAGTTGACAGAAAAAAGGGGTTTTAATTGGAGTTTCATATTCCCATTTCGTCTCACGCTGATTCCTCGTTTGCTTTCGATTTTCTTAAAAAATGTTATTTTTATGTTTTCGTTTTAGGTCAGGTATGCAAGATTTCTGAATGATCAGCCTATTTTGATAAAACCCGTTACTTGTCAATTTCGTTTCAGGAAAAGTGGGGTTAATCGCTCAGTGAGAGAATGAATAACTAAGGACTACCTGCACTTTGAGTGAGGAATTTTTCCACGACTTTTAATATCTATTGTAATAGAGCAAATATTGCTACATTCTCAATTACATTACAAATAAGTAGTGATGGATTACTACGATGCAAACTGCTATTTTGTAGCAAACTTTGGTGGTAACTTGTAACTGAAAGTTTAACAATAATTTGTGTATAGTATTATTATTTATATAAATTTGGGTGGTGATAATAACAAGGTTCTAAGATAAATACATAAAGGCTATATGTGTTTGATATTATAAATTCAGGAAACATTTTATTGTAAGAAACAGTTCATGCTTATTTTGTGGCATTATCTATGTATCATAGATGTTTTTTACCGTAAAAAAAATGAACTAATAAACATGAGAAAGAAGATTGTTCTAAAAATGCTTATATTTTAGTGGTGTGTTAAATAAATGACAAGGTACGCGGTAAAAAAAAACTAGAAATAACAAATATACGAACATCACATCCGCTTATGTAAATAAGAGAATAAAAAATAAACAGAATTCTCTAACAATTACATAGAAATAGTATTTTTGTCAAGCGCAGGTGGAGACAATTTTATTGCAAGTAATAATAATTATTTTGTGTAACAACCACACACAATGTAAGTTGGGTACAGGGTGTTCTATTTAAAATAATTGAGTTTTCTGCATTTGAAAATATATCACTTTGTTCCTCAGTTTTGAACACACTGTATGTTAGAATGTAAAGTGTGCGTACCGTTTCTTAGAGTTATATCTACATTCATTCTCACAGCAAATTTGGAGTCTGTACTTGCAGTATTAACCGACATATTAATTTCTCAATGATGCAATGATTATGAAAAAAAAAAAGAAAGAACTTAAAAACTCAAAAACGGAAACATGTAGCTATAGGAAAGCTAATGAAACTGACGTATTTATAGCTGTAGAATCCAAAAAGAATAAAAAAATAATCATTCTATTAAATAAGAAAGTGACATCCATTCCGGTCAACCGGAAGTGATAATTTGGTTAAGTATTTTACATTTATAGTTCCCAATCGAACATATACTGTGCCAAATCTCAATATAAGTAAATAATAGAACATCATAAACTTTAATGAACACATTACGTGAATATACCTGTACTAAATCGTTAAAAAATTAACTATTCTTCTCAAATCTAACCTTGAAATATTTGAACTAAGAAGGTGCGTAAGGAAAGGCTGTTTTGGAATATAAGCACAATTAAAGCACTTTTGGATTATTTTTTATTTGAATCGAATTGTTTTTGTTAAAATATATTTAATACAACAATATCTTTACTGCAAAGCTATTAGCCGGTACTATTTCAGTTTCATTATGCCACTTTACAAAGACCTCTTTCGCAAAGAAAATTAAAAAAGAAAAGTTCGTTCACCTTCAGGAGGTAGAACTTGCACTGTCTATAGAATATCATACTTTTACGATCCCTTTACATAAGTACACACAAATAGTTAGGCCATAACGAGTTAAAACAATATTGTTTGGTCAAAATAAAGCGTGTTTTTCTAATTTAAATGTGCTGTATTTTTATTTTATCAACTGCTATGTGACATTTTTAAAAAGCAAAATCTGCTATGTGTTCTATAAATGTTAATATCGATTGAAAATTGAATATATTTAATTGTATTTTGTCACAAATCGTTTAATATCGCACATTACCGTCTAATCAATTATTTATGGGCTAATATTTAATATAACTGTAAAACTAGAGGACCTAATTAGTTTGTTGCTTCTCCTGTAAAATTTCGTAAAACCCACATAGCAGATTTTAACTTGACAAAGACGATAGTTGGTTGTATTTTATTCTAGTAGTAAACTTTGGTGGTAACTTGTAACTGAAAGACTAATTTGTGTATGGTGTTGTTAATTATATGAATTTGGGTGGTGATAATAATACAAGGAACAAAGATAAATATTTATTTGATATTATATATTCAGGAAATATTTTATTGTAAGAAACAGTTCATGTTTATTTTGTGTATCTATTTATCATAGATGTTTTTTACCGTAAAAAAATGTAAAAATGAACTAATAAACATAATAAAGAAGATAATTCTAAAAATACTTATATTTTAGTGGTGTATTATATAAATGACAAGCATACGCGGTAAAAAAAACCTTCTAGAAATAACGAATATACGAACATCGCAACCGCTTATATAAATAAAAGAATAAAAATAAACAGAATTCTCTAACAATTACATAGAAATAGTGTTTCTGTCAAGCACAGGTGGAGACAATTTTATTCCAAGTAATAATAGTTATTTTGTGTAAGAACCCCACACAATATAAGTTTCGCTGCTTAGTTTTTCTAGCTTTTATATCGATTTTGGTTAAGAAATACATATGCAAAAACACATAATAGATATCATTATGGAACTCGATCATTATAAAACGTAACCCCTTAGAACCTATTATTAGTTATTATTGTTACTTGTTACAATCGCCGTTTTATAATTGATAGAAAATGCCATTTTATACTTTTCCATTCAAAAAACTAATCAATTATTTATATTAGCATTATAGTGGTTGAATTATACTGACGCTATTCATTTACTGGTTTGGTTACATTTATATTAAAATTCAAAATAACCCAGTAGATGAACGCTTGTTCGTTCACTCAATCTAGATACCATTCATCATTTTTCAGTGCCAGTCAGTTTCTTCATTCAATTTATATTTCCTTAGTTATTCAAAATTCTAATATCTTTCAAATTTAGCACTTAAATATAAATTTGAACAGAGCAATGCATACGTTAAGTGAAATGGCCTCCAACCTTTCGACATTGAACCCGACAATCTCTCATCATTATGTGCATGTTATCGAACAGATGAATCACGAGTATAGTGAACCCAAAATGAGAAGTACATATTATGTCGTCATATCCGTTTTGAGCGCTGGAATCGTCGGAGGAGTCTATTATACTAGCTTTAGGCGTGTTCCTGTCACTTTGACAGAAGTATTTAATGTAATTTCTATCGTAAAAAGAAATCACCCCCACCACTAATGACTTTAGTTCCTTTATTCTACGTCGACATTACGAAGACGACATATGTACTTCTCATTTTGGGTTCACTCTACCTACATCCAAAAGTAAATAGGTATAGTGATCTCAAAATAAGAACTACATATGTCGTCATATCCGTTTTGAACGCTGGAATTGTCGGAAGAGTCTATTATACTAGCTTTAGGAGTGTTCCTGTCACTTTGACAAAAGTATTTAATGTAAATTCTATCGTGAAAAGATCATCCCCACCACTAATGACTTTAGTTCCTCTATTCTACGTCGACATTACGAAGACGGCATATGTACAACATCTCATTTTGGGTTCACTCCATCTCAGTTGTCAGTTGAAAATGCGAACACGTTTTTTAGGATTCCATCTCTGCACTAGCTGCAGACTTTTACATCATCAATACATTTATTCATATGCCAAATACAAGAGAGGGCATATACTAGATACTCAATTAAACTTTTATCGTATTGCAAGATTTCCTTGAGAACATTATTTGTAATACTTTAGTAAAATATCTACATAAAAACCTTTTTTGACAACAAGATGGCAGAACTCTTTTCCAAATATTAAATTCTAATTCAAAAATGTTTTGTCTCTTTCAACTTTTGCCAACTTCATCCGTGGATAACAATGTACACTAAATATTAAGTTAAATAAAATTCTTTCTAACATATTGCAATTTGTAAATTTCATTATTCATACTTACAGCTGTTAAACGCGAACTTTCGCAATATATCAATCAAACCATAACTTAAAATAAAATAAGATACGAACAACAACTTAACAAGTTCGAAACTGACTTCATTTTCATACCTTTCCACCGATTTTTTCGCACGTAACTCGCGGAAACTCCAGCCGTATCTCTTTGAGAATTTGCTATTTTTAGGAAATTCAATACAGACACACAGATATATATATATATATAGAAACTGTTACCGGAGCTTTCGCTATAGCGCCCCAGCAGGGACCGGAATAAATCATTTCTGGAATTGACAAAATCGCGACATAACACGAATTCAACCCGACTCCTTCGCATGTGAATTCGAAACGATAATAGTTTTCGAAACTGCCAAGTTTAGAAGACACGAATTTTAGACATATTTATGCGACACGTATAATAGTTTTCCCGAGCTCTTGGGTAATTAAAATTCGACTAAAATAGCTTGTGTTTCTATTGTATGATGTGTGTTAGTATTTTTGTTTAATTTGGGAGGGTTATTTTAGTATATTAAGCCGTTCATTAATGAATAATTAATGAATTAGGTTGTTAATAATTGTGTGGTTAGAGTTGCAATTAAAATGGATATATTTTCTGATTTATTGCCATTCTGTTATTCTTAGAAGGCCAATTTTATCTACTTAATTAGTACTATCACTACACTACGCAGCAAAAAGAATATGAAAGAAAGAAAATATACGATATACCATGTACTTTTAGGGGATAACGCAACAAGGCTCTAATTTGGGTGCATATTAAGCATTAAGCTAATAATATTTATTGCACTGTCATTCTCAACCACATTACCACCAATAGGCTCAATTTGCCAACTTGTGCACAATTTATAGACGTCTAGTTATAGTAAAATCATAAACATTTTGCGCAGGTTTTAGGACAGTGCCATTAATTTAAGCTAAGCTATTGTGTCACGCAATACCTTTAATTGTAACACTACTGCACGGAACATTAGGCCTGTTCCAACACGCAGTTTGCATGTGGACCCGGATCACGTAAACCAATCAGATAATAGTTTGGCATCACTACAGGTGATTTTTGATTTTGCCATTTGTTCATGTTTGAATTACGAATTAAATATCATTTAACTGTTTTTTTTTTTTTGACTTTTTCCAATTGTAAAATATCTCATTTTATTTTTATTTTTTTGGAAAATGTCATAGATCAGTGTCGCTTGTCTTTTTCAACATTCTAGCAAAATATGTATTTTTTCTTTTTACTCCCCCATTTTTGAACTATTCTAATGAAACACTTTAGATGTCCTTTTATTCACTCACCGCTCGAATTCTCGTAAGACTTTTAAATTGGTTAAATTAAAACTCCCAGCGCCTGTAGGTGTCCCGCAGGGATCCATTTCGGGGCCTGTGTCGTTTATATTCTTTATAAACAATATTATGGAGTTCTCAAATAGCTTCAAAATTTTTATGTATCTGATGATGCTCGTTTGAATGCAATCGTTGAAGATTATTATTTTTTAATATTTTTTTTCCCAGTTTTTCAGAAATTGTTTATGCAAAGTTTTCCCCTGATGTGAATTAATTACGTAGTTACTTTCTTCCAAAATATTTTATAATCTGTTACACTTCCTAGTCAACCGGAAGTAGTCATGAACTGTTAATTTAAGTGGAACACCCTACATTTTAGCATAAAATTCTATGGCGATTACTACTAAGGTGTTCCTGACGATATAAATATTGCAGCGCGCGCGCGCATGCTTATTTTTAAATTTGAAGTTTGGATTTTCCGCTGTGCCGACAGATAGCGCCACCTCTTAAGTCACGAGACTGCTAATAGAGGTCGTGCACGATACGTCAATTCGCGATGGAAATTTCTAGCGCGAATCCACTGGAACATTCAAGAAACAGGATAGGTAGATTTCTCCGAAATCCAGCGCGGCAAACATAAACACACGCGCGCGAATGGGGACGTGGCAGTTTGTATCTGAATGTTGCAGCGCAAAAGTCAAGTGACAAAAGCCACCTGTGAATATAAATCAGTTTAAATAATTTTAATATAAATTGCTTTAATAAGTATGTTTAGTCGTGTTTAGTTATTTTGTTACGTGTTGAAAACACCTTTTCTTATTTTATCTCTTTTTACGGACTGTTAGAACTCATTTTACTACTCATTTACCTATTCCGTCTTTAACTCATTTTAATACCGCCTATTTTTGTTTCATTTTTTTCAATCTCAAAGCATTGCGCACCTTCTCTTATTTCTCTAACTGTACACTATCCTATCTGAAATCATCTAAATTCATTGACCTTTACGAGTTACCGAGAATTTCGCTATTTACTTATTTTATATAACGTCACGTTTGACCTTGAAGTTGTTTTTGTAAATGTACCGCTTTATTTGTGACCTTTTTCTAAATTCTGAAATTGTCAAATTTTAGTATCTATTTAGATGCATTTGTTTGGTAACTTTCATTAAACTCCGTTCATAATTAGCTCCGAATTTATTCATTTTTGTTAATTGCTGCAAATTTTTTTGTGCGCACTGTACTTGAAACGTTAGAATTTTCGCATAAACACGAACACCTGCAAATTTTTTTTTAATCCTCGATACTCGGATCCTATTGGCTACTTAATGGCCAGCGCGGGAACTAGATTCCTCCCCCTTTCTTCACGACACTTACTCTCCAGCCCGCTAAGTGTGTAGACCTAACCGTCTAAGAGGCGACGCTCTGCCGTACCCCTTTTTGACCAAAATTACCCGTTCGGTAACCCCTGTGGGGGGATATCAGGTCAAAAGGAAATCACTCCACGGAAGCCGTTTTTGAATTATTGTATTTTGGCGACGAGAACTTCCATTGGAGCCCCGCTGACGCGGATCTCTCAAGCAGCGCATCCCTAAGTCGTACCTGGACTCGGGCTCTCTTCTTTCATCCACCGGCTCTCTTCCACTTCTTCCTCCCCGAGGTGTTTGGTGGCAATCAACCGTTTGTGCATTGTTTTTAAATGTAAGTTAATTTTAAGATTTATTTTCTTTTGTATTTGTAGTAACGAACTACCATTGGATTCAGAATAATTTAACGTAATTTTCGATTTTTTTAGTCTTTGCTCTCATTGTTCAATTTAACGTAACTTTTGAAATTATTTTAATTTTTGTTTCTTTCATCTTTTCGCATTAAAACAATGGTAGGTCGTATTCAATTGCATGCTCGATCGAGTAGGTAGATTTTATTTTCTTGTTTCTTTGTAATACAATTTTTTTTGATAATAACACGTCACTCCCAAAAGTTCATTTCGTGTATTTTTACTTTGTAATTATTTAATGTTTGGCTTCACCTAATCAATTGTTAATATAACTGTTTATATAGTTTTTTTCTGAGTTTTATTTAATTCAATTTTATCGTCCTTGGCGCATAAGTTTTTTCTTTTTCATTTAATTAACTTTTTCATTCAATTTAATTATTTATAAATCAAAATTCTGCAAGTACCAATCCCTTGTTTCCCCTACTGGAAAATAGCCATTCTGGGCTGTGGCTAAAGTACCGGGCGACAGCGTCGGGCCAAGGAAGGCAACAACTGACTCAACCCAGTGGCGCTCAATCCGACACCTCTCCGGCGCCTCACTGGCCGAAACGACTCCTATAGTCGCAGCGTGGGAAATAAATTATAAACGTTGTTTTATTTATCCCTCTTCCCCATCCTTTGGTACTTTGCAATCATTTATTTTATTTAATATCAATAATCTTTTATAAACAATATTTACTTTTTTTTTTATTATTCAATCTGGTCTCATGCTCTGGGAAATTGCTACTATTTAATACGCCCTGAGAATTCGCTGGTAGCAATTTATTAATAATTTGTGTTAATTTATCTTTCATAGATTAGAAGTGTGAACACACTGTATGTTTTCATATCTACTATAGGGGTTTTTAATAAAAAAAAATAATTAAAAAAAAAACGATATTTAGCAATTTATGGAAAAAAAAATGTGAAATCGAACAACTAAAAAGAGTAATGTGATTGCTCGTGTGCATGTCATCAGACGTTGTACAAAAATATCGCAAAGTAAAACTCCACCCGTAATGAATAATAGAAAAAATATTCCGATATGACGCGAATTTTATGTATGACTGTATAACTAACCAGTCCAAAACTTTTTAGACGATTTAAACACGTTCAATTGTCAATCACTCTATTTATCTACCTATATAGGTACAGAGACTCGTTATATATATCGTGCATGCACCGTAACTAGGTGTATAACATCACGTTTCGCCTACCTCGCGTGCTTCTAAATGGTACCGATGTGTCGTGACGTGTGCTGCAGGTTCTGATAGCGTGTAGCCACTTTGAGAAGTCAATCAGTTATACGGACGATTTGACGCGTGCGTGACTGGGCGTCCTAGGATTCGCACTTTAATCGCGGCTAATAATAATATCCCGTTAGTTAGGTCGAACGTACGTCACTGGAAGAAAGCAGTGATAGCTTGGAAGAAGGGGGAAGAGGGAGATTTGGTTAACCTAGTTTTTTTTTTATTATTATTTTAATTTTCGAGATATCGGAAGGAGTATAAAGACCCTAATGTGTAGGGTAAATGCGAAAACGCGCGTGGTTGTTCGAAGCTAGGGAAATGGAACGTAAAATAAATAAATTGCTAGCTATATGGCAGGTATACATTTATTATTTCTTTAGAATTTTCTATATAAAAGACAGCAAAGTTTACGGACAAAAAACTTTTATGCGTGTGCCTACAGTAGTTAAGTCTATTTATATTAGAATACACATTTAGCTGTTATTATATTTTGTGCTTCGTTTAATTGTGTGACAGACAGTTACGAGTGTCACGCATAAAGTAATTTGTATGATGCTCTTTACATAAACAAACAATACCAACACACGTTTATAGCAAAAGGAAAACATTTTAATGATACATTAATTAATAATTCTTCAAATAAAAGTAAAACTATGTGTGGCGATTAATATCAGAATTATAAGGAAACACAACAGTGAGATTGAAATGACAATAAATGGTGAGACACTACTATAATGTAAAGATGTAGCAAATAAATTCAATCTTGCCTTCACTTCGTTTAAAAATCTAACTCCTAATAGTAAACCAGTAGATCTTGTAGTTTTTAAACAAAATATTCCTGTAAACAGTAGCTCTTTCTTTCTTTCCGCTGTGACACGTTTTGATGTTTTCGATACAATAAGTAAATTAAAATCTACTGAATCATGTGGTTTTGACGTAACTTCAAATAATTTATTGAAACGAATTAAGTTCTGTGTGCATGTGACGTGTTAACATATGTGTCTTATTAACTTCTCTTTTCGTGTTCGACAATTTCCGAGTACACTTAAAGTAGCGGTGGTTAAACCTTTATATAAGAAAGGGATAAAAATTTCTTTGACAGTTATAGAGCTATTAGTTTACTTTCAAGTATTTCCAATGTAACCTACATGACGTTTGGACGGAGGTGTATACGTCCAACAAATTACAGCAAATCATCAAAAACAGTCAAATCAGTTTATTAATAATTTTATTGATATTTTACAAACATTTCTTTTTTCCATTTTTGAATGTCAATGACAATTATTCATGTGCTCTTTTCAATTTAGTTCATTTTACATTTAAATAAATTTTAGCTGGTATCACTTAACATTAAACCTTTTTTTTACTTCTCAAAAGAAGTGGAAGGCAGACATATCAGTTCTGGCCATTTTTGTCTTGTCTGTCTTTGTTACATGTGTGAAATATTAAGCTTATAACATCTGAGTAAGTATCAAGATTTTTCCAATTTGAGAATGTTGCTTATCTAATTTTATTATTTATTTTGTGCCTTAAGCAATGTATTTTTCATTGATTGTGTCTTTTTCACAAATTTTTACAATTGAGCACATGGTGATTGTCATTTCCATTTTAGGCTGTAAGGGCTGTAAAGGCTGTAAAAGCTGTAAAGGCTATAAGATTTATAAGATCTGTACGATTTATAACTTCATCGAGGCTAGAAATTCCATCTACGTCAAATCACAGGTGTATGTGATCCACAGTGATACGGGATGTATCAAGAAATGTGAATAGCATATTATATTCCATAACACCTAGAATATAATTCCTTAAATCGACACTGTCCGAAGAAGCAAGGATGTTGTAAGCCTTTGGTCTTCGTCATGTGCTGTCCAGTCTAGTCCCCATAATCGTAATGCATGTTGTGTGCAACCATCCATCATCGACAACTAGAAACCTTATTTCAATTCCACCTAGAAGTAGTTATAATTGAAGATTGCTGTACTCATTATCTCCGATCCTACCTGTAAGTGTGAATACACCTGTTTATGGTGCGCCTATTTATATTTTTGCTTCGTAATGTAACTAGTTCCACTTTAAATATTTTATGCCTTCGATTTATTTAAATCAACTCAATTTTTTATTTTCCTTATTTTGACTAATTAACTTGTAAACCGGTAACAGCTGTTTATGGTAACTGAAACAAATGTTATTATTATTAGGAATTTAAATTACTGTTTGAACTTTTCAACTTACATATTCATATTTCATATTCTTTTGTTGCATTATATAACTTTTTAATAATTATTAGCCTGCAATTGTATTGCAGCCGTTCATAACCTGACTTTTATGTCATTTCATGGTTAGGCTTATGCATTTGTTTACGTTTGGTCACGATTCATACCAAGCATTTGGAGGTCATTTATCCTATGCTTCAATTACCCTAAATTTACATTACCTACTTGTTGTCTGTTGTCGCTGAATGCAATATTTCCATTTTCATTATATTTACTGTTATAATATTAAATTTTTTATACACTTTTATATATACACCATTTTCTAAATTTATTAAATTTACATTTAATGCTAACAGTTGTTGTTTGTCAATCTCCTGCTTACCTGACCACCCTGCTGTTAGTCACAGCTGGCGCCCTCACGTTTATAATATCAACTAACGAACCCCCCAGCCGCGGATTATGAGCAGCCGGACTCTGCGTGCGTTTTTGTTCTTTTTTGAACAAGTCGTAAGTACATCTCCTTCATCAAAGGGGTGTACGTCGCACCAAAGTTATTGAAATAATTGTTGTTGCACAACTTTCATCTTTTTTTTTTTTAAATATAATCTTTTGTCTACTTACCAGCATGCTTATCTGCCTAATAAGAGTGTTGGTTTTTTTTTTTGGGTAATATAATTAACAGTCTTGATACGGGCTTAAATGCTGCAAGTGTATTTATTTATTATTCGGGTGCCTTTGATACTACACGAATTTTCGATTTAACATTTTACACTCCTATACCGGTTTCTTGTTTTTCATTACACATACATTTTCCTAGGTGTAGTTCTAAAAAAAAGGTCAACGCATTGGTGACTGGTACGTAGGCAACCAATTATACTAGTTATTTGACGTTTGACATTTCACCATTAATATTTTTTTTTTACTTAATTTCATAATTAAGACATATAAAATAACATAACTAAGGTAAACCTTTATTTCACAGGAAGTTTTCAAAATGAATACGCTGTTTGTGCTCTTATTTGATCACAATTTATGATCTGAATTAATTCTTTTTAAGATCGTTTTGCTTATTGCCTTGAAAGACAACGTGGTCATTTTTAAACTTGCTGTGAAATAAAGCTTTACTCTTATTATTTTGTTTTGCATGTAAACGAAATTAAGTAAAAAGTAATAGTGAATGTCAAACGTAAACGTCAAAGTAACTAGTATCCTACTAGTAGTAGCCTCTTCGCTGCTTACCAACGCATTCACAATTTTTTTTTAGTAGTACAAACTATGCTATGTTGTATGCAATAGTAATTGAAGAAGTTATATTGGCTTTATATCATTTGCTTTAGATATTGTTGATCGAACTTCAAAGAATTAATAAAATGACTTAAATTAAACTAACTATATTTATTAAATTCCAATCTATGCAAGTTAATGCAACGTTACCCTTCAACAATTACCGCCCGATTACAAGCCGTTCCTGGGCTAAGCGACGCGGGGCAATGTATATTTGATTAATTAAGGACAGTTGAGAATTGCTGTATATTTTGTTTCGTCCCAGGGGTTCCGACGCCAGCGCTATCTAGGGCAGCCCGCCGCAACCGCCACAATGCACTTGTTAATTTCCCACACGTTTTCCACATCTTCCGCCTGCCGGTGTGGTCGGACGGTGAATACGTAACAATCACAGACAGTCACCGCTTTTTCTAAAGGCGTAAACACACTCGATTTACCTGCGAAATAGGTTGATTATTGTAAAATGGACGAATTGTTAAGGAACAGCGCCATACACCATTCGAAGTGTATGCTTTATTTTTATGTATAGATATACAGAGTGATTCCCAGAATCCATCCATTAAAAGTGCTTGAATTCGCAATGATATCTCGATTTTGAAAGTTTGGGGTTAAGCATAGTTAGCTATGATCCATTTTCCGGTTACATCGAAAGTCATGGCTAACTTTGATATCATAAATATATATAACCTATATCTATTTTGTATTTTTAGATTCTTCTACAATTTCAAGGCCAATTTTATAAAACCTCTTCTTACTCTTATCGGTTACCGTTTTAGAGCTATTTTGACTTTTATGAAAAAAAGCACAAAAAAAATATGATGTATTGAAGGCTTATAATGGTTATACAGTAAAAGGTAGAGAATTTTTATGTTGACTGTGCAGGACATAGGTCCTCTATTATTTAATCAAGGAATAAAAGATAAACAAAATTATACAGGGCGTCCCACAATCTAGGTTTCATTTGGCGTAAGTTCTTATTACTAAAAGTATTTTAATTTTCTTTTGAAACGGCACGCGCTCTATATTCTTACACCATGTGATGTAGAATTAAAGATTATACACTCCTCTATTGAAAACTATAGGTGTTCTTATACCTATCTCTTAAGTTACATGATTGTAAAAAAATATACTTTCTTAAAACAAAATCGGCGTGTAATGATTTAAAGAAGTCTAAATATTCTTCTTCGAAGTAAAAGAACTGTTCAATCAGATTTTTGTTTTTCAATTTATGTTTGAATATATTCGAATCTAAATTTTTGATGCAAGAAGGAGAGAACATTGTAAAATTTGTCTTTATAACTACAAAATTTTGCCCAAAGACCCTACGCCATGAAGAACTATGTCCCCACAACAATAACCCATACGACATCAAAAAGTGAAATAATGGAAAATACAACTTTTTTAGAAACTGCGAAGGATAGTTTCTCAGAAGAAACGTAATCCTGGCAAAATTACTTGTAATATTACTTGTTGTATAATTCACATTAGTCACGATAGTTCCCACTTTATTTTGGGATCAAGGAAAAACCCAAATATTTGGCAGTTCTGAGTTATTGATACTCGAAATATCTCTCATAGAGAACACCATTGTAGCAGATTTGGCTCTCATTTAGAGGATAATCGATTCGATGCGAACCAGTCGGATTGTGGGCTACACATGATTTAATTAAGGCATCATTATAGTACTCAGACTTAACCAATATGGTGATGTAATCAGCAAATAATGTGTACTTTTATGTACAAACATGTTCTGCGAAAAGTCGTTAACGTATGTACATAAAAAATAGTACGAGCCCCAACATAGACGCCTGTGGGACACCAGCTACTTGATATTGATTTGTGAAATATGATCCAAAATAATTTAAAGAATGATAATCAAAATTATAAGATTTCAATTTATTGAGCAATATATCGCGATCAACGCAATCAAAAGCTTTGCTTAAGAAATCATGCCCTTATGCCTAGGTTACAACGTATCTGAATCAGCATTTCGATTTTTGGTAACAGCATGTTAGAATTTCACGGATTACATGGATAGCATCATATACAGGGTTATTATTGTATAGCATTTTTTAAAAAAAGGGGTAAAAGATATACATGAGCAATGCCTATATACAAAAAATTACGGTTCTATGTGCATGTTGTAATTTTCCAAATTTTAGAGCCCAAAATGTAGTTAAGGACGGCCCACATCTGTGTTTACCGTATGTATGCACATAAATCTGATAGGAAATGAATTTCAACCATCTGTAAGTAAACATCGAAAAAATTAAATGCTAGGCATAGTGAATTCATTCAAAGCAGATGTTATTTACACATGATTTAAACTGAGATAAGACGGAAACACCACAATGCAAAGCAGTCAGGTGTTTTTTTTGTTTTTATGATGTGCTTTTACCATGAACTCGTGTATCACGTAAAATAGTAGTACATTTTAAAGGTTAAATTTGTTTTAAAATAAACTTATTATGTTTGCAATAAAACTAATGTATGATTGTTAACTTTATGTAGCGTGTTTCAAATCTATACGCTGCCATTGCAACGCATGCATCCACTGCGAATAGCAAGTGCACACGAAATGTAATCCAACGTTCAAAGGTAGCGACGACCGATGTTCACTGGTATGCTAAATGAGTCAGGCCGGACTCCAATAAAGAAAAATCATTTTCTCGGTACTCCGTGTACTTAGAACCGTAATTTTTTGTATATAGGTATTGCTCATGTATATCTTTTACCCCTTTTTTTAAAAAGTGCTATACAATAATAACCCTGTATACGATCTTTGGTAAATAAGGATTGGATATCAAAACTAATAAGCGAATCCAGGGGATCTACTGTTAGTCCACCCATCTGGGGAAGAAATGTTTAAAGTTTTAAATAAAATAATCCCTGTTTCCAGCGCAAAATTTCAGAATTATGGATAGAGATTTGTGGGGACTTATGATACTGTTATAACATTACCTAATATAGTGTCAAAGTATAGTGTAGTGCTATTACTTGTGAACACTAATGTACGTTAAATTTTAATATGTCCTTTCCGGACGAACCACCCGTATTGATTTATTATTGCCCTTAGTATTCTAGAGTTTATTGTACCAATTGTATAATTTCTCGTTCACCATTCTTTGTTAAGCGCAATATCTACTTTATAATTTAAAAACCTTTGCATTCATTTTAGAAACATGTTATACCAAATGCCGACATTCTGGATCCCCCAGAAATGTAATGGTTATATTGCTCTCGTGCCTAAATTGTGTCAGTTATGCTATTTCCCAAATCTTCACCTACATTTCGTGTTTTCTTGCCGCTGTATCCAATTATACCATACCGACTTGATTTTCTGTTTGTTCATAATAGCCATACTACAACGAAAGACCACCCACGAATCAGTCGAACATGGCCTATCTTTTCCGATCCCGGCTTTTGAACGTTATAAATGTACCTTTTCGAGAGAAATTAAAGGTAGAAACCAGCGGGTTCATAACAGTACTAACAATAGGACGTAAGGGAACATTGGGCTTGCAAATGATGGGTTGAGTTTAAATGCACTGGAATCACTAGGAATCCAATTCAACTCGATTAAAATATAATTCCGTAATTCTCACTAATATATTGAAATCCATAAGTATGCTAATAACCTGAAACGTGATGACGGTTATCTCCTACACAACACGTGGAAGTCTTTCTTCGTTACCAAAAAACCCAATCACAACAGTCGCGCTTTTCTGACCCGAAACCGTCACTACCCACTAAACCGTGTAAATCTTTCTTTTAAATTAAAAAAAAAGTGGTTTGCAACTCTAATGGTTAAATTATTAATTTGTTTAATATTTTAGAGAACACACCGATCTAATGTACGAAGGAAGAATGAAACTACGTGAAAATACTAGCGGTCTTAATATGTTTCAGCAAACTCCGAATGAATGAAAGGAAAAGAAGAAGCCAAGGACCGGAAATGGGCCAATTCTGCCACGCACAATAACTTCTCAGACAGGTTAACTAATTGTAACTGGGTCAAGAAGCACACCCGATCGGTTATGATTAGGAGAGCGACCCTTTTTCCCCCGGAAGAAAAAAAAAAGAAAGAATCACGCCGCGTCGTCCCAGACATTATCCGTCCGTTGCGCGTCTTAAGGGAGGGTCGACCGACGCAACCCCCCCCCCTTCACCCCACGGCCCAAAACCTCGATCCGTCGACAAACCAGACCGGGCCATATCCTCCTGACATATCTCATTTCTAAAAGTTTCCATGTTTTCCCATTGCGTCTGAACCCCGACCTACCCCTACTAATATCCTTCCTAACTTGAGGAAGTTCCGAACGTTCTGCTACACGAACGCCGCTTCCCCCTCCCCCTCTCCACTCCTTGGCGTCGCTTGCCGCTCTTATTCGTGGGGCCGCCTTCATAAATCATTTTCGCATTGCCGTACGGAAGTTTTATACGAGTTTATGCCGCGGACGGTTGGCGTTGCTCGCGGATAGAGGCGCTACGATCGCGAGTTGACGCGCGAACAACAGGTGAAGCGAGAGGCAACGGGCAGAGGACACCTCGTGAGGATTGTGATGGTGGTGGTTTACGTGGACGGGAGGCGGAAACAAAGTTCCATTCATAAACTACTTTGATTGCATTAAGTGGGGGGGGGGGGGGGGATGATGAAGAATGAATTATCGCTGTAGGATGTACCATCTTTAGCAAATTAAATGCGAATCTAAACTCCACAAATCTTCGATTATCAATGCAATCGAAGCTACAGCACAATGAAATAATAATTAAAAATTATTTGCAAACAATTCTGAATTACGCAATACTTGCAGTTTCGGTTGCATAAATAATCTAAAATTTGTGGAACTTTAATTCGCATTTAAATTGTTAAAGATGATACAGTTGTCGTCAGAGTAGTTTAGACTTAGCAGTAGATTAATCTTTCAATATTTATAAAGATTTAAAAATGATGAGTGTTGGAATTTATGGTAGATTTTTTTCCATTTAAGTGGCTAAGTATCTCTTGTATACTTTCCGATATAGTAATATGTGTTGTGTTAAAAGTAGCACCCTGTATAACGTGTGGAATGCTTTAATATTCTCCTTTCTAAGGTTCCTTAAACCATAAAAAAAAGCAATAAGACGTAAAATACTTTAATGTTCTCCTTTATAAGATTCCTTGCGCATAAAAAGAATGCAATAAGTCAATCTACCTTGAATTTCGTGTGATTCGTATGTTGAACAACACAAAAATGTATTCTTTGTTTACCTTTATCACGCAATAAATATAAACCTAAATCACATTTTAGAAATTCTCACGTACAATCTCACGCAGCATATCTTCCTTGACATACACACCAAATTTCATGAATCTAGATCAATAAATAAAAAAGTTATAAGCGATTTAGTAGATCGGTGGACCGTGCATTGGTGAATGGAATGCGGATCAACTTGGGGTGAAAATCGTTTTCGTGAACAGGACTCCACGCTCCTATCTCAGCGGCAATGAGGCAGACGAAGAACGGGCGATAGAGTGGGGATAAAATGGGCTACGACCTTGTCTATCATGCACGCCGCTATGTAATTTTCCTATTGCGTTTGTTACACGTTACATGGCAGACGTGAATTCCAAAACGCGTGGGTAGATTTAAGACAGAGAAGGTGCTGCTTGTCCTTCATACGCACCTCACGGTCAGTTTGTTTATACGTAGTAATAGTAAACTCAAAACAGTTAGGCGGATTTTAAAATTCTTTCGCCTTTATGTAGCGGGCGCATTTTTTTCTTTTCTTATATTGAAGTTAATTTTTGTGAAAGGGTAGCGGAACTATTTGTTTTTCCAAGTACTGATGACTGTAAATATAATTTTGTTTGAGGAAAATCTAAAATTCACTTTTAAGAGCAGTAGTAATAGATACAATAATAATATATATTATATTAATAAATTGAAACGTTTTTATGTCAATTATTTTCGTTACTTTCGCAATATTTTTGATGGACACTGGGAGTTGTGGAAGAAAAAATATGTGCGATTTTTATAAGTGTGCCCCAAAAAGTTTTATACAAATGGAAAAAAAGTTTATCTTACATTTCACAAAAAAAAATATTCTTGATAAAAAGCTCTGCATGACTTGTAGATTCATAATTAAGAACAAAATTTTAAAATATTGACTGGAATACAGGGAAAATCAAAATAATGATTTGGAGTGAGAGTAAAATACGTTCAAACTGTAGTGAAGAGCAAAACCTCGATAAAAGAATGCATTTCACAACTGTCAGATATGTAATAAATAAATTCAAGAGTTCTGGAAATGTTGAAAGTAAATTTAGAAAGAAATATCAGGCATGGATTCGAAATGAAGATTATGAAACTGATGTGATGCTATCAGTCGTGGAAAATCCAAAATATTCAATTCGAGAAAGATCCAATTTATTAAATGTAAGTAAAAATACAGTTGCACGAATTTAAAGTCAAATAAATTTAAACCATACAAACCCCAATTTACCCATGCTTTAATAGAAAGAGATGCTGAACGAAGGTTCGAATTTTGTGCTCGTATCCAAGGAGGATTGGAAGATAACAGATTTATGACACGACAATTACTGTTCTCTGACGAAGCAACGTTTACGTCTAATCGTACAGTAAGTTTGCAAAATTGTCGATGGTGGAGCGATATTATTCCCAATTTCCATGTCCAAACTAGAGATCAATATTCATTTAAAGCTAATGTATGGTGTGGCATTTATAAAGAAAGAATTGTTGGACAATTTTTTTTTTTTTCGAAATAACATGAATGGAGAAAGATACCTACAATTTTTAAATAATCAGTTGTCTGACTTTCTTGATAAACTACCATTAAATGAACGAGGAAAAATATGGTACCAACAGGATGGAGCACGATGTCACTGTAACAGAACTATTCGGGATTTTCTCCTCCACACTTTTAACGGTAAAGTGATCGGGAGGTACATGGAGTTTCCTTGGCCACCAAGGTCGCCGGACATTACCCCTCTAGACTTTTTTTTGTGGGACTACTTAAAATAAAAGGTATACCTTCAGAGGCCATTTCAAGATGTTGATCATCTTGAAAGACTCATTAGACAAACATGTGAAGCTATAACTCCAGATATGATTAGAAATGTCATACACGAATTTAATCAACGAACAATCACTTGTTTAGAAAGGGACGGTGGATACGTTGAAGTTCCGTAGTATTTACGTAATTTTACATGTTTCCAATAAAATTTATTAGTTGGGTATTATTCATTGTTGATAAATTGATAAGGAGGTTATCAATTATTTATTATGTCTTATTTATTTATCCAAATCAATAATCTAATTAATAATTATCTTGTAATTTTTATCTGGGAAAATCACAAATCTAGAAGTGGGCATAATTTTTTGCTACTTAATAAAAATTTCAATGAACATTTTGCTCTCCACTACAGTTTGAACTTATTTTACTCTCACTCCAAATAATGATTTCGATTTTCCCTGTATTCCAGCCAATGTTTTAAACATTTTATACTTAATTATGGATCTACAAGTCATGCAAAGCTTTTTATCAAGAATATTTTTTTTTTTTGTGAAATGTACAATAAACTTTTTCTCCATTTGTATAAAACTTTTTGGGACATACTGTATGTCAAGGATGTCGACAGATATAATTATGACTGCTATGTTCTCAAACAGATGCAGTTCCTAATATTAGCGCCTATTATTGTTCCAATACTATCCGAAATTTTTACAAGACCTTGGGAGTTGTGGGAGAAAAAATATATGCGGCTATTATAAGTATGGAGGTTTGTTTATAGATTACAGTAACAATAATACACAAATCTTGAAGGATGTTTAAGATATCGACGGATATAATTGCTACTGCTATGCGTCAAATCGATACACATCCTACTATTAGCGAAGTTTTTAAAATTCCTAATTGGTATCTGTACTTCTAGAATGAGTCATTTTGGGATCAAACTTTCTAAAAATATTTTGCTCAGAATTATGTCAAGTACGGCTGTGCTAAGTTTACCCGCTTCTGGATTGTATATTTAGTGCCTCTTTTATGAAAATTTCTTTAATTCCAATGGGAAAATTTACAAACTTTTGTGTAAGACTGCGTGAGAAAAAAAACTAATATTAAAAAACTACATTATTTATATACACATGTAGATACACGCATCACACGCTTTTGTACGCATCCACAATAAACGGAAAAAAAGGAGAAAAAAAGACCTCGTGACAGCCACTCCATTTACAAATCTACGAATCCACTGTGTGCCCTGATGCCGCCACCGGTTCGTCGCGTTGCGACACGACCCGCAACAGTCGGGCGAGCGAAGAGGGAAGAAAAAAAGACTAATAGGATGTTGACACACCGCGCGCGACATCATCAATATATATCCCGGGCGGCGTCCTCCGTATTACCGGGTCAAACAAAAACATATCAAAAACAAAACAATAACATCGGTATCAATCAAAGTCGGCGATCCCTCTCTTTCGATATAGCTGTGTTTCGCGCCGCTACAGGGAGTGATGATGTTGCCAGCGCTAGTGGAGAAGGCTGTTGGAGTTGCCTAGAGCGCGCTTATATCCTGAGGATAACGCAACGGGTCCTGGCAGGATTCCGGGCGAATTCCGGGTAACAGGAGCGCATGAGAGAATGGAAGTGATCCGGATTCTCACTAGAGGGGTTGTGTGTGTCGTGTAAAGAGGAGGGTAGGTTTTTTTTTGTTACAGATTCGAGGAATAGGATAAGGAAATATAGGTTGAACTAATTTAGATTTTTGCTAAAATTGGATAAGCGATAACTTTTTCATGTAAAACTGTTGTTTTAAAGTATGCTTTGGATCCATTTTCTTTTATATACAAGATCCTTCGATAGTGCATCAGTCCTCCATATCTCCTTTACGAATTAAATTGGGAACTTTATTCATGTGTCGACTTAGATATATTGTATTAAGAACATCCCAGACTAATGTAACAGTCACAGCGACAAATATTCCCAAATGCTATCTTAAACTTCATCATTTAAATACAATTTCTTTATAAAAATATACTCAAAAAAAGCTCTTAGTTTTTTGTGAAGAAACCTGCTTATGAGCGCTGACTAGTACAGAAATGTTTAGTTGCGCATCCGTAAGTGTTAAGCATAACAAAATGCCTAAGGTTCGAAGACGTCCAAATAGCTGACCAATGGTTTAATAATAATAATAATACTTTATTGTCGTGGTTTTCTAAGAAAACATTGACATTGTCAGTAGCAGAAGTCAATTAATAAACAAATATAAAAATACAAAATAAGCAGCTATATAATGAACACTGTAAACTTCTACTAAACCCCTCACTACAAACTGCACTAAATTGGACGTACGTTTCGATAGAAAAGCTATCATCATCAACAGAAATACTGAACTAAATAACTACACTAAAACTACCCTAATTTATACCTAAAAAGGTCATGGTACAATGATCACGGTCATGGCTGACTGCCGTCATGCACAGCCATGACCGTGATCATTGTACCATGACCTTTTTTAGGTATAAATTAGGGTAGTTTTAGTGTAGTTATTTAGTTCAGTATTTCTGCCGATGATGATAGCTTTGCTATCGAAACGTGCGTCCAGTTTAGTGTAGTTTGTGGTGAGGGGTTTAGGAGAAGTTTACAGCATTACCAGTACCACAGTTTGGAGTATTTTTGTTATAATGAACACTAATGATGTTAATATGTCAAATTGCTATCGAAAAATATTCTTCCACAGTGTAGTATGTGTGTGCCAGTAGATATTTCTTAAGTTCTCTTTTAAATTGAGTTTTTGGAGGGAGCGATTTTATATATTCTGGCATTTCGTTGTATATAATAGTGGCTTGATAAGTAGGGCTAGATTCATAAAATTTGGTTTTATCAGCTGGAATACTTAAATTATGGCAGCCCCCTGTCGTCATACCGTTAAATATATCATGATTTTTAGCAAATTCGCTTTCATTATCTTTATAAAACATTAAGACTTCATAAATAAATAGACCAGCCAATGGCAAAATACCGAGGGCACCAAACAAAGAATGACAGGGGTGCCTTTGGGTGCAACTCCCATTATAACTCTAATTATCTCTTTTTTTGCGTCACAAACAACCTCCTCGCAGATGCAGTGGAACCCCAGAAAACAATACCGCAGCGAAGCCTAGATTTGACGTATGCATAATGGAATAATTTCAAAGAGTGTAGACTGACACTACTTCGCAGTGATCTAACAGCATATACTGCTGAAGACGTTTGAAGAAGATAAACCTGTTACTAAGCGTACACAATATCTCCTCATTCGAGCATTTGGGTTTTTTTCATACCATCCACGATTGGTACTTTCTTTAACTGCGAACCACTGTCATCAACGCTTGAACTGGTGCAGAGAACGGCAGCATTGGGAGGCAGAATGACATAATATCGTGTTCAGCGATGAATCGTAATTCTGTCTAGGTACGCACGATGGCTGTAGAAGGGTACGACACCGACGTTAGGTTTGCTGTTGAGAGGCATATACACAGGACTCTTGGAGTTATGGTGGGGGGAGCTATTGCTTACGGTAGTCGATCATCACTTCCCTTTATTCGAGGCAATATGACAGCTGCGTGTTATGTTGATGTTTTTCTACAAACCGCTTTACTACCTTGGATGGCCGGCCCCACGCAAGATAACGCAAATATTGCTCGTCGAAGTGTAGATGTTTTGCTTAATATTAGATCCTTGTGTTTCATTTTAAATAGCCATATTGCCCACAAAAAAATAACCTAAAAAAAAATCATACAATTGTTCAAGATTGGCTAATTAATTAACCGCTTTGACCGAGCTATTTCAATATTTATACCAATGCGAAAGAAAGTGAATGTCATCAAATGTTCAGACCACAGAATTACCGGTTAATATAACATATTTCCTATATAAAATATTACTTTTTTTAAGGAATTGTCAAAAAAGATCAAATACACATAAAATGTATAAAGCTAGAGACAAAACATAAAAAAATATATAACATTAGCAACTCACCGTCAAGAATGAAAATTAAGATCACAGGCGCGGTGCGTTAAAGTATTCGGCTAGGTCATAAAAAACGTGATTAAGTAAGTACGCTTTCAAAGCACGCTTAAATGGAAAAAGGCTTGCTATATTTTTAATCTTTTAAATGAGAGAATTATAGATTTTGAGACCCATGCATGAGGGCGGCTTCATGGCTATATCATATTTATATTTATAAAACGGTATGTAGAAATCTCTGTTGTCTAGTAACAGCTCTTTGTCCTTGACCGACTCTCTGAAAACTCTCTTCTATTAAATATGTAAAGTAAAATTTTTAAGATAAATACATTTGTCAAAGTTACAAATCCGGACTGCTAAAACACAGAATCCTCTCTTGGATCGTGAAGACGCCCAGTGCTGAGGTGGACAATTCCCACAAATAAACTTTATAGCTAAGCCTCGATTCGACTTGATACAAAGCCAACATTTCAGTCTCCAGTAAATACATTTGCCAGACTTCTAAACAAGCAGCATAAAGAATATAATTTATTAACAAGATTCGCGCAATGCATCTTCCAACCAATCACCAACTTCTAGCACCAATTTATGGAGGCGGGAATAGGTTTACATTAGAAAAACAACACGTGCTATCGGAACTAGGTTCAAGGAACACATAGCAAGTCATTGCTATGGAAGGCTTGAATCATTCGGCGTTGCACAACATATAAACGATTCCGGAGATAAGATTATAATAAAAAAATCTTGAATTAGTGAAGAATGTACAATCACCATCACAAGAATTAACGCATACAAAACTAAACTTATGAGAAAAAAAATCCAAATAAGTTGAGTTGAACCTCTTCACTGATAAATTTTGATAGTTCACACTTGTCCTTTTCTTGATAATCCCGAGAGTCAAGTAGGCGTAAAAAGAACTTGGAAATATTGTCCCAAAATTAAAAGAAAAATCTCATGTAACGCGAAGTGATCGGATATTTTAAGTGTCAACGATAGTATTAATCTAACACATTTATGCTTAGCACCCATTCTCATGTGTTCACCTTACTGTATGTTTGTGTTTTGTATTAGTCCTTTGATACTTTTTCAAGTTAGAAAGTGTAGCAAGAAAAATATTTGCCGAACAAACAATTTCCCAAATTTGAATGGTTTATTTGAAGCACTTCTAATGCTTCATTGTTTTTCAACCAATGCCATTGGAAGAGAAACATTTTAATTTCATTTTTTTAATTGGTAATTTTCAGTCGAAAAATGATAGTTAGGTGCCCCCTTAACTAGTATGGCCGTAAGCACTATGACCATATTATTTTTGTTAAAGTGTGTAGTGCTTGTTTTGAGTATTCTTTTGTCTTCAATCGCATATCATCAAAAATAATTAGATCCTTTAGCTTTACCACATTGAATTGTGACATCTCCATTCGTAAAATGATAGTTATTTGTGTCATTAGACCAGAAACTACAGTTTTGTGAGTATGAGTACGGTTTATACAAGTACGAATACTCGCAAAAGAGTTTCTGGCCGTGTGATACACAATGTTTTTTGGGCCGACAAATCTTAATTCTGAGTTGAAAATAGAAAAGAAATTTTGACATTAGGGAGTTGGCAATACAGATTGGCACACATGTTACGTACCTTAGTATTTTGACGTTTCCGAGAATAAGGCATTTTCTGTAATTTTCTTTCTAGTTCAGTTTAATATCTACATATTTATCAATAATAGCTGTATTCTTTTTACCGTCTGACTTAGCTGGTCTTAGTTTTGGGAGTTCAGCTACGAGCTACTCTCTAGAAACGCAGTTAGTCGGCTGGTTTGGTCATTCGTAATGAGTAGCTTGTAGCAAAATTAATAATAAGACAAGCTAAGTCAGACCGTAAAAAGGATACGTCTAATAAGTGCAATGAAGACACCAATTCATCTTAACAAGGTTGAACAGTAGCTTAGTGGCAATTTATTACACATCTGTCATGTGAATCTAGTGTGGTCAACCTTTAGTGACATTTTTGCCTGCCTAGGCAGGAAAACTACCGTTTTGGCCGCTTTGAAGTACTGCAAAATGGTGTTTCTGACGCCGCAAAAAATAATTGAAGACACGAGTGAATGAAGGTGTTATGTTACAAAATCAAACTTTTTCAGAAATTAAGTTTTTTTGTGTAATTTTTCTCAAAAGTAGTGTAACATAACCCCTTCATACATTCACAAGATTCGAGTGTTCTTGAATTTTCTGAATTTTCGACGATGCTATGTGAAAGATGAGTACAAAACACCTTCATTCATGCAAAAAAGACAGTTTTTAAAATGCGACATAGCGCCTTCATCCACTCGTATCTTCAATTATCTGTATCGCTAGGCCAGAAACTACAATTTAACGAGTATGAGTACGGTTTGTGTACGACTACTAAGATTTTCTGACCGTGTGATATATACTATTTTTTGGGCTGACAAATCTTAATTTCGAATTGAAAATAGAAAATAAATTTTGATCCTAGGAAATTGACAGTACAGATTTGCATGGATGTTACATACCTTGGTATTTTGACGCTTCCGAGAACAAGTCTTTTTTCTATAATTTTCTTTCTAGTATAATGCCTATTTATTAATAATAAGTGCAACGGAGACACCAGTTCATCTTATTGTTAGTAAGGTTGAACAGTAGTTTGATAACAATTTATTGCACATCTGTCATGTCGAATGTAGTGTGGCCAACCTTTAGTGACATTTTTGCCTGTCCTGCTTTGAAGCAATGAGAAATGAGTGTTTCCGGAAGTAGACGGAAAATAATTATTTATATTCCTAGGCCAGAAACTACAGTTTTGCGAACATGAGTACGGTTTGTATACGAAAGTTTCTGTCAGTGCGATACACACTATTCTTTGGCCTAACAAATCTTAATTTTGTCGAATTCAGTGTGCCAATCTTTAATGACATTTTTGCCTGCCTAGGCAGAAAAATGGTAGCTTTCCTGCCGCTTTGAAGTAATGCTATTTTCAAGAAAATCTGTTCGTAACGTCTACATCTACAATGACCTCAATTATTATCAACATTCTAGTTATTTTTGTTTCAGCTCGAAAGCGTTTTGTACCTATTCTTCCTACAAGAGAGAGACATAATTGGATCTAATCTTCAATCAACACATCCACAGGCGAACTCCATCAGATCTTCAGCCTCGAAAATAAGTAATTTTTCCACCGTCCCCCAATTATTATTATTATATTAATCCCATCCTACGTACATAGGCAGAGAATAACCCCTGATGGGTGCGTCCACACGCACAGGATATGCAAACGAAGTGACGAGCCTTCCCTGGCCGGAATGACCAGCGGCCGTAGGCTTCTAAACTTCACGGGGGGGTGCCGCTGCGCGAGGGGGGCCGCCCGAGGGAGAGGGAGTGGTGCGGGGAGTGGACGGCGCTGTAAACTTTCGCTTCTCAAAGATCAATACCTCCACTAGGCGTCCAGCGGTGGCTTATACTTGGACTTGACACTGCCGCTACATCACCGGATTAGATATTCGTGCCCGGACCATGTTCCTCTCTCTGCCTATATACTCTCCCCTGGCGTCCCGTCGCCGCCGCCCCGTACCTACCCCCCTTTCCCGCTCTATCCCCCTTTTATACGGCCAGCTTCCATCGGGGGAGCGGCCACCTTTCGCCCTGCTTACTATGCGAAAATATCCACACACAAAGATTGGTCTTGCATAAGTCAGTTGATAAGAGGGCCTCTGCTAGCCCCGTCCTGTCCAAAGAGACCTTCTAGATTTTGTCGTTTCGGGATGATTTCGCCCCTTTTCCGAAGATATATAATCTGTTTACGTCCATTTTCTCGGCGAAGACACTCATTATTTCTAGTTAGTGCGAAGCATGTCGATAATGTCCTTGGTCGTTACAACCTGAAAATAGGGTTCCATTTGTAACATTGAAGTTTGGTGTTTCTATAGACATTCCTTTGTTTATCAGAACAAATGGCCCGGCATTTCAAATTTTCATTTTTCTTTCTATACTACAATATTATAATTAATTTCAATAGATTCGATTCAAGATTCAATGTTTGAATATATACTAAACATTACGTGAAGCAATAATGACCTAAATGTATCAAAATTATCAAAAATGACAGCAAAAGCTGCAGGTATTGTATTTATATCTATTGTAAGAATTGAAGACACGAGTGGATGAAGGTGTTATGTTACAAAATCAAACTTTTTCAGAAATTAAGTTTTTTTATGTAATTTAGTGTAACATAACCCCTTCATACATTCACAAAACTCAAGTGTTCTTGAATTTCTGGAATTTTTGATGGTGTTATGTGAAAGAAGAGTACAAAACACCTTCATTGATGCAAAAAAGACTTTTAAAATGCCTTCATCCACTCGTATCTTCAATTATAATAGTATTAAAATATGTTGTCTAGGCTTTTCAGTATATAAAATAAAGAAGGAGCATATGGAAACAGGATTACTGTTGTCAGAAAGAAAAAAACCTGGCAGAGCAAGTGTTGTTGACCAAATGAATGAAGAAACGAAAGGTGCCATTCGTCGTATAGTGCACAGTTATTTTCAAAGAAATGAACTACCAACATTAAATAAATTAATAGTTAGCGATTCAAGCAGATGATAACGTACCAATATTTAGTCGATCAACATTATACAAAATTTTAAAACAAATTGGTTTCAGATTAAACAATTATAAAATATTATTAATGCGTTTATTTAATTTTTTTGGTATAGGTATGTCACACGTAGCAGGAAAAGTATGCTAAATGAAAAAGCTGAAATAATTATTTGGCGAAGAAATTATTTGCGTCAATTAAAAAAGTATAGAGAGGAAAATCAAGAAGTATTTTACCTTGATGAAATTTGGATAAATACTGGGTATACTTCTTCGAAAGTTTGGGTGGATGAAACAGTCAAACATAAGAGGCAAGTTTTTGTAGAAGGCTTGTCCATAGGTCTAAAAACCCATTAGGAAAGGCCGAAAGATTTATAATAATACATATAGGAAGTGATAAAGGTTTTGTTAACGATAAACTTTTTAAATTACTGTTTTTCGAATCAAATAAAACAGGAGATTACCACATTGATATGAATTCTGAAATATTTGGTAAAAAAATGGTTTTTTTGACATTCTGCCACATATCCTCGAAAAATCAGTGTTTGTTTTGAGATTATGCCAGCTACCATAGTAGGCAAAAACCAAAAAAAAGAAATTACATGCACATCTTCAACCAAAAAGCTATGCAAGAGTGACTTTCCTCAAGTAATAGAGAATTTTCTGAAGAGATGGTGAAAGCGGAACTATTTCCAATTAATTTAAGTTGCACAAACCAAGTAGTAGCATTTCCTATGTGGTTGATGAAATAGCAAAATAACAGAAGAAAATCGTTTTAAGATCACTTCCATATTATTGGGAGCTAAATTCCCTATAGAGCTCATTTGGGCTTCAATTAAGGGAGACGTATCCAGAAATAACACAACCTTCAAACTACCATATATCAAAGTACTATTTCAGAATGCTTTGAGGAAAGACACTGAGCATATCTGGAAGAACGCTGTCGATCATACAAATCAAAAAAAGAATTAGAAAGAAATGTGAACAGCTGATATCGCAGCAGATGCAGCCACTGACAAACTACAATTTACAGTAAATACTAGAGATTCGAGTGAAGAACTTTCTCTGTCTAAAATGTCAAATGAAGATTAATTATTTGTGGATACATAATTATATATTTTACTTGAACTTTAAATGAAATTCTTTTCTTTTTAATTACTTATTTTACTGTACCGTGTTCTGCTATAAACTAACATAGATTGTGGCGAATTTTCTTGACAGCCAGATTAAATTTTCCTCCTTTCTTTCGAAAGGTTATTTCCACTGTTGCCAAATTCTTCACCTACTTGGTGTATTAGATACTGTTTTGTATCCTACATATATGGAATCAAAAAATAAATATTATTTAAAACATTTTTCCTTCCAGCGACCTCTGTGTTTCTATTGTATAATCCGTTGTACCTTAACTACATTGACAGCTATCATACAATTTAAAGAGACATCTTTTGGAGTAATATTACACAAGAACGACTGATAATCAATTATAAACGATTGCAGTGCCGCCATCGTTTCATTTTTATAATCAAAGCCTCTTCTTAACAAAACTATGGAAATCCATTTTTGTCTGAACAAAATATAATGATAAATATATCTTTGGCGCAATTTTTATCCGTGTCAGCATATCGTATTATTTATACCATGCTTAGAATCATGACTAACTACCGTGTGACTCGATCAACCAATTCAACCACTTCAATGTAATTTTTACGTATAGTCCGACCACCCCCGCTTTCTTCCATTAGCTTTAGAGACCCACAAATCGTCTGAAATCGGAACGCTCGCTGATTCTTTGCAGAAATAAATACAAAACGTGTTTCGTCGCATCAAACCATACGAATAGCAACTTTCTGTACTTAAATGTGTGTGTATGTGTATTTATCGGTATTTTTACAGAAAATAAAAGCTCTTTAATGATTAATTTGTAATTTGCAATAGTAGAGCCATAGCTTCGCGGTTCTTATAATATAACTAAGGTACATTCGATCCATTATGAAATAAAATCGCATTATAGCTATTACTAAATACATGGTTATGTCCAAATTGAGTAATATTTAGTGATAAGGAAATCAGTAGGTAAGGAAACTCAATCACAGTCACAGGTTATTGGCTGATATGTTTAGGCTAGCCCTCTTCAGAGTCTCTGCTATGACACGGCTCTGAAGATGGCTAGTCAGCCGAAACTTATTAGCCAATAACCAGTAAGTTTGATTGAGTTTTCTTACCTACTGGTTTCTTTATTCTCCATGCGGATACATTCTGGATTTTTTTTTTATAATTAATTTCGTCATCATCGATACTGAGCGACTATAATTAATTATATATCTATTGCTGTGGTCTGGCACCCGGGTTTCAGGAAATTCAAATTTCTATTTTTATTCATACCAGATTACCTTTATCAATGCAATGATAGAGTTTCCACAATTTTAATATTTTATTTTGAAAAGATTTTGTTAATAGAACTGTTTGGTAAATTTAATGTAATTGTTCTGTTTAAATTTAAATTCATTCAGTTGTACATTTTGCATGTACCATTATTGTATATAGTTCATTGTAATATTCAAGAGATTTTCTTTGCATTTCATGCGCTGCTTTGGCACGCAATTGTAAATTGTTATGTGTATGCGATGTTTGGGCCCCTAAAAGGTAGTTCCTCAAACGATGCCAGAGTAAGTATATGTCTTTTATTTTCTTTGCTGCCATTTTTGGTAAATTCATTTTTATTTAAAAATGT
>RXPK01004180.1:0-32355 GCA_004143645.1 Protaetia brevitarsis | reverse complement strand
TCAATTCAAGGTAAATACAATTATTTACCTGAATTGCCTTAGAAACCCATTTAAGGGAAATTTAGAACATCCATTTATATTCTAAAGTATAGCCTCGACGATCTAAATCGTTAATATCTTTGTTTCTGATAGTTCCCCCCTTTCATTATTACTGGGCACTAAAGCATTCACGCCCATCATATCTCAGCAAAAATAACCGTTCTTCTATTGTGCGCGAAAATCCCTTAACTCCGCCTCCTTTTGTTGTTAACGAGCCGAAAAAAACCTCACCAAAGACCGTCACTATAAGCGCCCCCTACAATTCCGACCGGGAATCCGCGAAATGCATAGGACGGTCGTTAGATGTCGCTTCCCTATGCCATTCCACTGTCGCGGGATGTAAATTTATTCAACGATTCATGCTCGGTCAAGTCCTCGGCTCGTCTGACGCGCGGATTTAAAATATCGCCACCCAGGTACTTTATACGGTAAAAACGGGGCCAAGGGGATTTTAAAAAAGGAGATGACCACCGCTTATGTGGATGATCTGGGAAGAGGCCTGAATGTCGCGTACGTACTCGTGGTCGTTTCTTTTGATTGTATCGCGCGTTGGGGTCGTTTTGTGTTAAAAGGACGCCGTTGCTAGAAATGGGAAGGCGTTGTGTGTTGTGGATATGATTTAGTTAACGATGAGGGGAAGATATTACTATACGGTCGCAATAGTGACTCTACTTTTCTGTAGTTGGACTGCGAGATTTCTGAGACCATTGGGGTTTTATTTATATTCGAAGTATCACGGAATATACATAGTTAGTAAAAGAAAATTTCTAATATTACGATGAAACTCGATCTGAAGATCTTTAATTTGCATAATGATATTATTATATATATCATACATCGGAGTGTTGATCTAAATCGATATCAAAAGATCCTTATAGATTGTGAGAGCGGTGGTTGGACGCCATTTATAGTGATGTTAATTTTAGTGGAGGCGAGGGCTATTTCGCGCCTTCTGCCAAATATGATCAGAGCATAATTTGGCAAAGGAATTGATATCTGCGTTAATGTTTTTGCAGGCTTTATCAATGTTATTATAGGGAAAAGAGATGTACAATTGCGTGTCGTCAGCAATAACGACAATCAATCTAAAAAATCCATCAGTAATGTAGTGTAATTATTAATCAATTTAAAGTTTACAAAATGCAAATAAAGAAAAGACTAAATATCCCTCCGCAGTAATAAATCATATAATGTTATGGAAATATTTGTAACTCTGATTTAAAGTATAGAACTGAATTGTATTAGTTTCTTCTAAATTTTTTATTTCGTCATTCATATGAGCATCTTAAAAGTTTTATCTCACCTCATCAGCACGGGTTTATTCGTGGGCGGTTAACAGTTAGTAATTTGGTCAATATAATAATAATAATAATAATAAAATAATAATAGAGATTTATTGGTTATATATGGTACAGCAGATAATATCCATTATAATAATGTTCTTACCTATAATAAAATATAAAATAATCCATAACTAATAACTAATATTACGATGTACATATAACCAAAAAGGCTACATCGCCGTGGCTCAAATTCAGAGTTTGAGCTTTAGCGTTCTTCCAGTAGCCTTGAATCAAGAAAATAAACTGAAGATAAAAAAAAAAACAAAGAAATAACAATGCCATTATGTGGATGGACTGGGCAAATGCGAAATGTAACAAATCTCAGGAATGAAAACACGCAACAACGATATTGGAAAGAGTAAGTAAAAATAGTGTTATTGTTTACTAAGAAGTTTTTGTCTGAGCCAGGTTTTAATAACATAGATAGGGACTCCAACAGATTGCCAGTCACAGGACAACAATATTTTGAAAGTACATACATACAAAAGAAAATACATACGAAATTTAATTTTAATAAATATTGAAATTGGGCAAAAGGTCATTAATAGTTTTGACAATATTATAAGTAAAGCTGCTTTTAAATTGTTCTAGGCGATGTTTTGGTATAGATAAATATTTGGTAGACGAATTTTACAAATGTGTGCTTGACATCTGTATTGTATTTATTATGCAAGATAGACGGGCTTCGTGTTTTTTTATAATTCTTGATATAGAAATAGGCGATATGTAATAGGCATCTGTTGTTGCATGTTAAGAATATTTAAGTTTTTGAGAATATGTGATGTCTCTGAAATTGGATAATCCATGAATAACGTATGCAGCAGTTTTGAACTTGCTGTATTTTAGCAGCCGCTTCTTTTCTAATACAGAAGAATAAAAACAGCGTAATTGAAGATAGATATACTAATGACACATAGTAAGATCTAGTGAGCAGTCCGAAAAATGACTGTTAATATAATAGATTTTAAAGCAGCAAAAGCTTTTTGTATTAATTTAACAGTGTTTAAGTTAAATTTGAGAGAAGAGTCAAGCCAAATTCCTAAACTTTTGACTCCATCTGAAAATGGAATATCATGAGAACCTATTCTAACTTTTTACAACAATTTAGTTTTAATAATATCCCGTGCACGCTGCGGGCCAGAAACAATTATCTCGCAGTTTATTTGTAGGAAGTTGGACAGACAGGGTCAGGTTGACGTGGTGTATACAGATTTTAGTAGCGCTTTTGATAGTATAAACCATGGCATTTTGCTTGAGAAATTATGCGGCTTTGGCTTTACTACTTCTCTGCTACATTTAATAGAATCCTATTTAAGTTATAGATCTAACTATGTACATTATAATGGTTTCAAATCATATGATTTTTTTCCATCTACAGTTGTTCCACAGGGATCTAGTCTAGGACCATTGCTTTTTATCTTGTACATCAACGATTTGTTGCAGGGTTTCTCTTGTCCAGTTCTTGCTTATGCTGACGACCTCAAAATTTATACTTCCATTGCGAACTTGGCTGATGTTGTGAGTTTGCAAAGTGATATCGATTATATGGTTGATTGGTGTACTAAACACAATTTAAAGTTAAATATTAATAAATGCCGCTTTGTCTCGTATACTCGAAAGATTAATCCAATTCCGTCCACCTACTCGTTGAGCAATGTTGTACTGCAGAGAGTTACATCCGTGCAAGACCTTGGTGTTTACTGTTTGACTATTCAATGAGCTTTGCCCCACACATCACTGACCTTTGCTTGTCAGCATCTAAAATACTGGGATTTCTAACCCGTTCCAAATCTTTCCAGAATATTCAATTACTAAGAATATTATACTTTAGTTTGTTGTGAACAAGTTGGAGTATGCCTCTCAAGTGTGGCCTTCCCACTATGTCTACCTGCAACTATCACTTGAAAAAGTTCAACGACGTTTTCTTAAGTACCTGTCATTTAAGGAGGATGGAGCATATCCGCAGCGTGGAATTGATTATATGTCTTTATTGGAGAGACATTCAATGACTTCCTTAACTTATCGTCGTGAATGCTACGGCGCACGTTTTATATGGAAGTTGGTTCATGGAGTCATCGATAATCCTTTTCTTCTTTCCTTTTTAGATTTCCGCATTCCCAGACCTTCCTCTCGCTCTGCTTCCTCCTTTGCTTTACCCTTTTCTAGGACCAATTTGTTACAAGCCTCGCCACTGGTCACAATGTGCCGCTCAGCTGATCTGCACTATGGTGATATTTTCCATGATAAAATTAACGATTTATCATAGTAATTAATTAAATTTCGTATGTATTTTCTTTTGTATGTATGTACTTTCTAAATATTGTTGTCCTGTAACTGGAAATCTGTTGGACAATACACCATTATTATTATATTATTATTATTATTCTCTGTAACAAGTGGTATATCTACGTAAAATATAAAGAAAATTAAAAATCACTATGTAGTTTATGAAATAAACAAAAGATTAAAGAGAAAGAGAAAGGTAACTAATTAAATAAATATAAAACAAATAAGAAAGTTCTGAAATATGAAACAATCCACAGAAAGAAAAAAGAAAACCTGTTACACTGTTTTGTGGCTCAGCATGATGCATCCAGATCCTCAGGCCCGTTAAGACGTATGTACATACTGCTGTGAACAGATTGTACAAGCATATAATGAAAAGTGCAAATAAAAATGAAAAATTAATTTAGCTAGCTCAGCAGATAAAAATTTAAAAGGGCGCAAAAGATTCTTTGATCTCAGAGTAACTTTCATGAAAAGTAATAGTGGGCGTTTGTGACTTTCTTTAAAATCCCCAAAGATTGAAATAGTTGATTCAAAAATAAAAGAACTGTAATTTAAGATAATATTTATATATATGTTCATTAAATTTCCATATAAAAAAGAAAAAAAAAAACATTTAATTACAATCAACAGGGGAAAAAACCTTAAGACAGAATGTCTTGGATTAAAATAACCCCTTCGTGAATTTACAATAAAAAAGGACAATGCAAATCCTTTAGCAAACAAAATGGTGGATTCGTTCTAGAAGGAATTTCTTATACCACAAAAAAAATCCACGTGGTCTCAAAAATTCAAAGCAAACTAAAATTTAAATTAAATTACACGTGGAGAAACAAGCAAAATTAAAAATGAAATTTAAAATACAAGCTCTAAGCTACTCTTCACCTACCCCGAGGTGATTAAAATACAATAAAATTAAAACTAACAAAAAAAAAAAACGGAAAATCTCTTAACGCGGTTACTTCTAGAACAAATTATTAACGGCCTTATACATAAATTGTGCACAATATTATAACACCAATTAATAAACTGAGTTGTCTGAAAGATGATCAAAATTAACAAAATTAACGAACAAATCCTTACAAATGAAAGATTGCAAAATGGATGCAAAGAGCTCAATATTTACATATACTTACATACGCGACAATAATTCAGACACTGCCCTCAAATAGGCCCTAAACCTCGCATATATATAAAAATCAGCTGCGTGCGACAAACGCGCACCAAACGCGACAATCATCGAAATAATAATCCATCCAGGACGGACACAAGAATTAAAAATATTACAGAGTGAAATAAAACTAAACTAACTGAACAAATAAAATACATCAAACAAAACTATTAAATTCTTAGCAAAATACACAAATATTAAATTTCAGTGAGAATTTGCGCGCGGCAAAGCCAAAGCTTGATCTTCGAAAATTAACACCATTGAAGTCAAATAACCGGAGAGCCATGCCATAGCAATACGTTTAGTCAGCCCTTTCGATTGGTATAGATATTTATATACAGGGTATTCCAATAAACGTGGAATGACGTATGTTGTGTTTATTTTAACGAATTTCAGAAATCGGTTATAATGGCTTTTTTTATGATCAAATAGTCTATAGAAAGGTAATTTAAAAAATTATACAGGGTGTCCACAAAAATATAAATTTTAGCATATTTCCTTATTCTAAGGAGATACTCTGTATACTGTTATGTGGCTGCATTGTATGTCGAAAATCAGTGTAAACTTATACCAGGCGCTAAATGGTTATATGTGATAGTTTTCGAGTTATAACGCGTTTGGATGTATGTAGATTATATATTATACCTATTCCTAAAGTTGAAGTTCCGCAGCAATGGAAAGTGTCCTTAAGTAACACTCCATGGAGTCTACAAACTGACAAAGTTTCATCAAAATCTGCGATTTACAGTTCGCGAGGTTCCCTTGTAAGTTCTTTGGATAACATCGCAAACGTTTCTTTAATTATTTCGATAAGTTCGGATTTTTCACTTCTAGTGAACCCCATGATTAATTACTCACTAACTATACTAATTACACCGGTTCACAAAACTTATCGTTGCTCAATACAAACCGTAAAAAATACTTTTAATATAGGGCAAATATATAATTTTATTCGGAGCCACAAATACACGTGCTATACTCACTGCGCGCCATCTTGATTTATGTTCAGACATTGCAAAGAAATTTTTTTTAATTGACGCATCAAAATTGGATTTGATAAATATCTGATTTATGTGAAGCTGGTGGAATATTAATCCAAGGTTATTCTAATTCAAAGTATTATGCCTATGAAGATGTTAATCAACGACAAAACGTTGTAACTAAAATGTATTGAATGATTTGGTTGTTCTAATTAATCCCACATTAAAATTCATCTGTATTTAGAAAGCAACCATAATACACCCTCATATATCCCGTATTTAGGTACTTAATGTTTGGTATATTGTTGCTCTGAACAGCTTAAAGGATTTCATGTTAATTTTTATGTTAATCCTGTGAATTTTGCTTGTATTTGTGTGTTATATTCTACCTATATGAAGGGTGATATAATAATATTTTATCAAAATACAACACAGCCGAATTTCCATTGGAAATTCATTCCAATGGATCCATTGCTTCTTCTAAATCATTCATTTAGCAAAAATATAAAAGAATAGATCTCACCCCAAACAATTTGTTTACACCCTGCTTCCAGAAAAAAACCTAATCAAAAAGCTGTCAAATATAACACCACATCACGCAACAATGTCCACAGTACCAATAACAATATTATTACTATATTATTACTTTACTATCCCGCCTCGCTTCACAACGGTGGCACTATTTTTTCGTAGACAATATGAGAAGGGGGACTGCTCCATCGCCAGGCCCTGTACGATCCTCTTATTTCGTTTTACCATGATCATAAAGGCCTATATACCGACGTTTACGCAATAAGAGAATATGAGAATGGTAATACAAAAATCATCAGTTACTAGCCCCAGCAGTATAACAGAAGGAAAAGTATAAGTATTGTCCCATCCCCATATCATAAAAGCGACGAAGATATGTTTTGCGTTCGTTTTAGTAGATACTCGCCTGTAAATTTCAACGAAATTGTGCGCCTTTTTGTCTTTGCGTGAATGACTCTTCTATACATTTTTTTTTTTTTTGGAGGAAAGGAGGTAGTTTAATATACATATGTATGGATGAAGTAAAGTCTTCGATGGCGTATGAAATTGAAATTTACAGTATTGTTTCGAAGAGTCATATATACTAATCAATAACTCCTTCTACCTCAATTAAGGTGTAGGAATTTTTCTTTTCTTTTCAACTATGGACGAACCTCTTCCATTTTCTCTTATTTTCTGCCACCTTCTTCGCTTCTACCCATTCTTTTCTGTAATATTTTTCCTATCACATCGTCCCAAGTTTGCCTAGGTCTTCCCGGATTCCTATTTTTCTGTATTCTCGCCTCCCATATCTTTCTTACTGACCTCGATGCTTCCATCCTCAGTAGTTGTCCCCACCATTCTAACTGCTTTTCCTCTATAAATTCTAAAGTCGATTGTATGTTTAGGTCTTTTCTTATATCTATGCTTCTGATTTTGCCTCTCTTCGTAACTCCTCGAACTCTTCTCAGTAACTTCATTTCGGCTGCTTGTATCTTACTTTTTGTTTTCATTTAGTATCCATGATTCGCAGCCGTAATTATACGGTCTAATAATTGATTTAAATGCTTTAATTTTGGTTTTTTGTGATATTTCTTTTTTATTTATGATTATTTTGCATAGTATAGTAGAAATTCATTGTTTTATCAACCTTTCATTTATTCTGCTCTTGTGTTCCATTTTCGTCTAGTGTTACTCCTAGATATCTGAATGTATTAACTTTGTATATTCTCTCCGTCATCTCTATTTAAGTTCTATGTTTTCATTTCTATGGACATCACTTTTGTTTTGTTTATGTTTAACTTCATTCCATTTTGTTCTAGTTCTTTATACCATATATTGATATGTTGTTGCAAATCTGTCTCGTTTTCGGTAACTATAACGATATCATCTGCAAATACTCCTTCCGAGATTTCTCCTTTTTGTAAGTTGTAATATCCAATACAAAATTTCTTATTTTTTTTGATACATTTCTTAATAATATCGTCCATAAAAATTATGAACAATATTGGACTTAGACTTCCTCCTTGTCGTAGTTCTGATTGTGTTGTGAAGGTATCTGATACATTATTATTTGCTATTATTGCGTTAACATGGTTCTTATATACTTTTGTAATTATTCTCATAGTTTTATCGTTTATGTTCGTTTCTTTTACAGTATTCCATAGTTTTTCTCTTGGGACTTTATCGAACGCTTTTTCAAGACCTATGAAAGCCAATAGCAGCTTTCGCTTTTCTTTTATTGCTTTTTCTGTAATTTGTTTAATGGAAAAAAATATGATCTTGTGTGTTATTACCGCGCCTGAATCCACTTTGAGTTTTTTCCAATGTATCTTCAATTGCTTCTCTCAGGTGTTTCTGTAGTATTTGTTCAAAAATGTTCATGGGTGTGCTTATTAAGATACCCTCGGTAATTATTGCAGTTCTTTTATATCTCCCTTCTTGAAATCGGTGTAATCAGCGTCATTTTCCAATCATCAGGTAGCTTTTCTTCTTCCCATATTTTTATGTACAAATGTAGCATTGTTTCTTTTGCCTTATTCCTCATATTCTTTCTCATTTCCGATGTTATCTTATCGTACCCTGGTGATTTACCGTTCTTTAGTTGTTGTATTGCTTCTTCTAAATCATTCATGCTTATTATTTTGCTACTTTCTTCTGCTGTTAATACTTGTCTAGTTGCACCTTCGTCCATCTCATTTTTTTCCATCTAATAGAGTTTGGAAATGTTCTTTCCACGTTTTAATAATTTTTTTTCTATTTTGCGTTCATAAAAACGCAATTGTAACACGCTTTTGCGTATCGAAAAGTGCTTCATTGTGATACGCCTTTTTTCATTTCTATAGGTTGGCTGTATTGAATACATTATGACAGAAAGCAAAATGACGTTTAATGCATGTAAATTGTAAATACTTTAATCAAAATTCTATCACAATTTAGTTTACATTGTTATTGTTATGAAACGTGGAATTACTGTATACATTTACACTGACGGAACAAGTATCTTGAGCATGTATTGTTATGCTAGGCAAATTCTTCGTAACAAAGTTTTGCTGAGTTATGTTATTGGATTTAATGGTAGACTCTTGTGATTGAGAATCATTCGATGATATAACTCTAGAATGACCAGATGTACTTGGCCTGATAAGTTTGTGCGCCTACAGCCACTTTACTTTTCATAGATGTTTCGATGTAACCCTCAGCTACCGCAGATGACTTCCATCCACCATGACGTTTTTATAGTCAGCAAATCACTGCTGCGTCTGCTAGTGTGTAGCACTAAACGTCTGAAGCAATGTCCAGTATAAAGCTCTGAATTGGGCATTTTAGAAAATCAGCTATTAATTTAGGCATTTTGCCAATCGTATTAATTCCAATCGGGCACGATATACAATAACCATTGCGATATTAAGGAAGAATCTTGAATGATTAATATTTTTTGTCGCAGGGCGACATATTTTTTAATTAAAGTAATCCATCTTCATCCGTAATTGCAAAAACTCTTACGATATTATTTTTTGTTTTAGGTACTGTCACCAATAATATCACTCTTAAATTCTAAATCATGTATGGACATATTTGTTAATTCATCTCGTCTACAGGCACCTGTGTAACCCATTATTAAAACGATCTAAATTAAATCCATTACATAAAAAATTACATTTTGCAAATAATATCGTACCTTTATTGCTAAATACAATGCGTCAGAACCTTCTTCTATAAATTTATTAATATCTTCAATGCATAAAATTTTAGATTTCTTAGCCTCGTATCCCTCAGAGAATCGTTTAAATAGGCTTGTAATTTAATATATTTGATATGTCTGTATTTTTATAAATGGAAAAGCAAGAACGAAACATGAATACATAGACATAAGGTAGAAGATTCTTATTTTTACCTTTGTAATTCAAAATATGCCAATAAAATGTTTTCAGATATTGTGTTGACATTATTCTGTACAGCCCATAGTTCAATTGATGGTAGCATTTTTCATATACTGCTTTTGATTTTTTCGGTAATAAATTTATGACGGCGTTATCCGCAATTTCACGCAGTTGTGGTGGCGTACAAGATAAATTTGTCTCAGTATCACTCATTTTTTACAGTTTACAGAGACTATATTATGAATAATATTGTTTTAAACAATTTAAATAGCCGAATTTGAATTTTGAATTCGTCAAATGTCAATCGTATGTCAATGTGACCAACTTCATATAAAAATAAAACTCAACATTTTTAATGAGATTTTTATTAAGTATTTATTATCAATTTATAATGCAAAATAGAAAAAATAGTATAAAGGACTCGTTTCATAAGGCTTTTTGTCGCACTCGTTCATTAGAAAACACGCCTGCGGCTCGTTTTCTAAACTTGAACTCGTGCGACAAAATCATGCCTTATGAAACTCGTACTTTAATATACTATTTCCTGCTCGGAGAACCACATGAGTCTATATTGTTGCAATATTTTTTGTACTCGCTGTCAATGAATGTTTTTAACTGCGTCCTGTATAATTTGAATTTATCTAAGCACCAATTTCATTATACGTATTATTTCATAAAATGCTTTTGAGTGCAGTTGCCTATTATGCAGTATTATATGAGAACAAAAACGATATTTTAACTTTAACACAATAAAAATCATTTCTCTTTTATTGCGGTTGTAAAAATATTACCGGCACTTCTGCCGAAAACGACTGAACAATGTTTTAACCCTTTTACCGCCCTAAAATATTACTACAAAAACAGCCATAATTCAGGCCGCGCTCCCCAGAGCATTCCTTGACGAACTCATTCCGTATAACAATGTCCGCATTCGTAGTATGGAATGAGTAACGACTTTTTCCTATCAAGAGAAACTATATAAATATGCCTGAGATCTCCGTCCGAACTGTGGACTTTTTACGATTTCCCGATCGAGATGAACTTCCGGCCAATTCCGCTTTTGTCGTTTCTGTTGTTTCTCCCCTCGCTTTTTCATTTCGATATCTGCGTGGGTATATCTCTTCTTTCGACGATTTACGACGCTATGTTGGCACCGGAATACCGCGATTAATTGGGACTTTCCAAGAGGATGTTTACTGTTATTGGACGGATCGTTCTAGTTTTGTGATTGTACTTTGTCCGTTTCAGTGCAGTGTATAGGTACTTCTTGCATGGTTTATTTAAATAAGAATATATATTTATTAGAAATAACTTCAACAATACAAAACAAACTTTTTATATCACAATATAAAAACGATCCTGGTGGTGTCGAGAATTTCTGCAGTTATCAAATCTTTCAGTGGTATTTTCCTTGATAATTTTCTCTTGAGGATGTAAAGGTAGTTATTTGTACGATACCTAGAGACCGAAACATTATTTGTATTTAGTAATGTCGTTCGCACCAGAATTCAGCGCATCATGTGCCTTTGTCAAATGAGTAAATGTCATTGTTACGATTGAAAATATTGTAAAAACAGTACTTTTTCTGCACAGTAACTTTAACAACAACAAATATAAATAATTTGACTGCTACTAAACAATATGACGCTTTAGTTTTCCATAGGTATATCAATTTCATGCAAACAAAGCAAAGATAAAGATTTCTCAGTAACTATATTATTTGACATTTTTTTTATAATAGTGTACTAAGACTTTTTTGTTCAATTTGCGATTCTCTTTTAAATTGCAACAAAATATACAGGGCGGGCGTTTCATTTAAAAAAAATAATTTTGGACGAATATCTAGAGAACGCGACGCTCAATTGTTTTTCTGTTTTCACAATTGAAACCGCCATAAAAATAGTACTACTTTGTCCGTTTGACCGATACTGTACCTTCAAAGATAACAAAGTTACAATGGTGCACACTTAAATGTAGACACCCGATATATGTATATCATACTGCTGTGTGCTGATGGTACCAGCATAAATGCAAAATGAAAAGTAAAAAAAAAATGAAAATTTAAATTTACTAGCTCAGCGGATAAAAATTTAAAAGGGCGCAAAAGAACTAACAATTTCAAGGTTATTTTCACAATTGAACTAATCATGAACAATAAAATGTGGGTGAAAGTAATCAAAAATAAAAGAACTGAAATTTTGAATGACGTTAACAATCATAAAATTTATTTTTATAAAAAAAAAGAAAAAAAAACATTTAAATACAATTATGCAAAAATAAAACCATGAATTTAAGATTCTGGTCAAAAACAAAAACTACATTTGACTCTACAATTAAAAAGGACGATGCAAATCCTCTAAACAAAGCAAAAGATAAATTTGTTCTAGAAGAAAATCCTATTTCACAAAAAATCCACGTGGTTTCAAAATTTAAACACACTAAAATAAATTTAAACGTGGACAAAACAAGTGTATTAAAATCGAAATTTAAATACAAGCACAAAGCTTCTTTTCACCTAATCCGAGGTGATTAATAAATTACAAAACAGCAAAATATAAGAAAAAACGAAAAATTAACTCTTTAACCTTAAAATTCCTTCTAGAGCAAATATAATAACTGATCTTACATCCGACTTGTGTACACAATAAAATACAACAGCAATTATTAATTAAAGAGTTCCTTGAAGGATGATAAAATTTCAAATAAAACGAACATTTTAAAATAAAAATGAATTTACCAAAAATGGCATCAAAGAAAATAAATAACGTACTTACTCCGCAAATCTTTCAAGGAACTACCTTTTAGGGGCCCAAACATCGCATACATATAACAATTTACAATTGCGTGCCAAAGCAGCGCATGAATCGCAAAGAAAATAAAATAAAAACTAGAATATTACAACTGAATGAATTTAAATTTAAACAGAACAATTAAAAACATCAATTAACAAAATCTTATCCAAAAATAAAACATTAATTTCTGAGAGAATTTGCCCGACGCAGTGACAAAGATTGATCTCTAAAAATGAAATAACACCGAATTTATAAACCCCGGGGTGCCAAACCACAGCAATACGTATTTTTTTTGTGGTAATATGAATTTTGGGCTTGTGTGACTGATGTTAGCCAATCTAATTTTCATTTTTTTTCTTTTTAAGATTTTCAACGCCGGAAAACATGGCCAGTTTTATACAGTTTAGGAGAACAAGAAGAGCGTCCACCACAAGCGGATATATGCAGGTATGCTACTGAATTATTGCGGTAATTTTTTAGACTTGATGAGCTTCATGACGCGTTAGTTTTTTTGACTTAAATAACTATGAATACGCCGTCTTTATGGTGTTCTCTATATCCTTTAAGGGGCAATAGTACATTTCAAAAGGAGTCGATATTTCTTAAAGCATCTTAGTAAAGGCTGTCATAAGCAAGATAATCATTTTTTTATATTTTGCATTAAGCGAACAATTTCTTCTATAACTTATATAGGGGAGGTGTGCCTAAGGGTACGCACTTACCGTTTATTTTTTAATAAAACTCATATTTTAGGAAAAACTAATTTAATCTTCAACACATACCTAGGTTCACATGTAATATAACTAATATTAAAGAAACAACAGATTTTCTAAATCGTAAAAGTGTATATTGAAAATTATAAAAAAACGCAAATGCGTACTCTTAAGAATATCGTCATCTAAGAGTACGCATTAGTTAATTAAGGGTACGCACCACTAACATCGTATTGCAACTAATCTCCAGAATCCGATATAAAACATTTCTAATTTTCCTTACAACCTGAACAAGTAGCATCTTCGTGTGTACCTTCTGACTGTATATTTTTCAATTTTACATTCCTTCATATCTTCTTTTTTTTTTAGTGGTCATTCTGAACTTCCTGTAAAACTTTTCCTGTTTCGCTTCGTTCCAAATTTTTTAACAATTTGTTTTTATACGGTGAAGACAACAAAATTTCGGATTTCTTCAATCGAGTGCTTCGGGTTTGAACATGCTTTACTCCAGGTAGCATAGTGACGTAATATGAAGTTTAGTGGACGTAGATATTACGTCTATTACGTCATATTGACGTCTATTAAACGTCACTCTGCTACTTGGAACCTTGGGCAGGAGTAATATCATTGTAGGTGTTATAGAAATTTGATGAGTGCACTTAATAAATAAATAATGACAAATTAGATGTTAGCAACATAATACCTTAAAAACAACGATGGAAAAGTTATAAAAATATGCGTGAAATAATTTAATTTACCTTTGCTAAAATACTATACAAGAAAACCAAGATATGAGTTAATGTCGACGCACTCGGCGTTCACGCGTTCAACTGATACTAGCACAGTTTTTATACTAATGTCCCCACATAGAAATGCGTACTCTTAAGCACTGTGTACTCTTAGGCGTACCTCTTCTAGTAAGCTATGACTTAATCAGTACTCTATGCCATACGATACAATAAAATGCAAAATAACTGGAAGCGTTTTACACAGTGTTAGTCAGTTTCGTATTGATAGCCCTAGCATAGATTAGATTAGATTAGATCAGGATGGGTGGCCTACGAACCTGTTTTACCGCGACCTTTACATATACGCTTTCCTCTTAATTAGACCTATCATGCTTGAGGAGTGACTTCTTCGTGAAGCTGGTAGCTGTGGAGTTCTCCAAGCCTATGACTGGAAACTTGTCTCGCCAGTCCGTGACATTGGCACAGCACATGAACTGGTGTTTCTTCCTGGTCTTGATAGAATCTGTAAGCAACATCATCTACCAGCCCTATGTTGCACATATGCTTGTTTAGCCTGCAGTGAGCAGTCAGTAAGACCTACTATCATTTTGATAGTCTTCCTATCTTTACTTAGTATATCTTTAGTAAATTCAGGTCTCTGTTCCTTTAGAATTTTTTGCTGTCTCTGATTACGTATTCATTCATTGATTGGACTTTTTAATTTGCGTTTCGGTAATGCCGAAAGAAGAGCCAACTCAGCGAATGACCTTGACAAACCTCGCCTGGCTCGATTCCCCTCACACACGAGTGACTAGGAACCCAGGCTAATGTTAATTCCCTCTGAGTATCACCTCACTTAGGGTGCTTACGCAGTCTCAAATCAACTTAGAATTCCTCACTTACGGAACTAATCGCTTCAAGTGTGGATTGATTGAGAAGATAGTGACGCTTTTACCTAATTCGGTCCATCTTTCTATTTCACTGGCGCAATGGTGAATTGCAGCATCCTAAGCCTGGAGCAGCGTGTGTCTTTGCTTAAGCTTAGGGAAAGAGCCTTTTAAGGTTTATTTCGTATATCCCAGCTCCGAAGTCGTAGTCCGTTTTAAGGTCGTCTATACACCAGTTCGAGTATTGGAGTGCCTGTCGCCCAGTCCTTATTTGGTATTATAAGTTGATATTTTCTATCTAGGTTGAATTTTTGCACCCATTCCCAAAAGAAGAAGGTTTTGAGAGTTTTCACTTATCATTTTCACTTTCATTTGTGCATAAGTCTATGCGTTGTGGACCTAGCAGTTTCTCGGATGTAAATATGTAACGATGGTAAGTTTAGAATTACTGTCATTGCGGTGGTGGGGGTCAATCACATCGAACTCGTGGCGCACAGACACGCTAATCTTTGTACGCCAGTTAGTGTTTTGGCCGTCCCCATCTGTTGTACCTTTGGCCCCCATACTACTGCTCCATACGTTATCATGGGTCTAATTACCCTTGTGTATAATCACAGAGTCATCTTGGAGCTAAGGCCCAAATTCCTGCACTACCTCCTAGGGCAATAGTGGCTTTGTTGGTTGTATTCTGGATATTAAGTCTTTGATGAAACTATAACCCAAGGTACAAACATATTTCACCTCTTTGATATACGGAATCCTTTCACCTCGTATCAACAGTGATTGTAAGCCTTCCAGCGTTCTTTTTCTTATGAACGTGACAACTTGTGTCTTCTGAGCGTTGACTGATAGTTGCTCTTGTTTACACCATTTGTCAACTGTACTTAGAGCGGTTTGCATAGGACTCCATCAGCACCTTTGGAAACCGGTCTCTAACGACTATTATAAGATTGTCAGCATACTCCAGACAGTGAAAGCCTTTTCCCGCCAGCTTCCGGATGAAGTCGTCCACTAGGAGTAGCCCACAACAAGAGAGATAAAACTCTGTTCTGCGGGCGCCACCCTAAGGTGGAAACCTCACCAGTTCTAGATGCAACTACCCTTCTTTCCAGGCTGGTTCTTACTCACTGCAGAAGTTTCGGTGCAACGCCTGACAATCATGTTACCTCTTGTGTTCTACTAGGTTTGTCATTCCCCTGTTGAGATCATCTAATGCAAGCTCCGTAAATTTTCCTGGTTGATAACGCATGTTGTCTATCACTGAGTGACTGTTCCTCAGCGCGATGGCCCTACACGACAGTAATTGAACATTTGTCTTTTGTGCATTACAACCTAATTTTATATTTGGGCATCAATCGATAAATCTGATTGGTTCTATCATCTATCTATCATTGTGTTAGGCACAAAATGGGAGATTTTAGAAAAATAACTACAAAAAACAGTTGTCCATTATTATTATTCCATATAATATACGTTGCAAATATCTGTTACTAAGCATAAATCGAAAGCCATTAAAATCGACAATGATACAAATCTGGTCAATCCCTATGCACATGCATTTACATAACTAATAGGGAAAAGGGATAGAATTTGATTTCAGCTCTATTTTTGCTTTTAGAAAGAAGTCTTTTCTACAAAAGTTTTATAGAATTGAATGCTGCATAACCTAACATATATAAAATATACAGAGGTTCAGAAGACTGGGTTTTCCATCACTATAGTTTATTTTCGCTTTTAGGAAAAAACCTTTTCTACAAAATTGCACAGAATTCAATGCTGGCATAAGTATAACAATATTTTCCACTACAGGGTGTTCACGAAGATTGAGTCTTTGATTAAGGCTTTATCTTTGCTTTTAGGAAAAACATCTTTTCTACAAAAGTCTTATAGAATTGAATGCTGCCTGACCTAAAATTATTTTTAAATATACCGGGTATTCAGGAAGACTGGGTTTTTTTTCATTATAGCTCCATTTTTGCTTTTAGCGAAAAAATCTTTTCTACAAAAGTAATAGAATTGAATGCTGCACAACCTAAAATTATTTTTAAATATACTGGGTATTCAGGAAGACTGGGTTTTTTCGTTATAGCTCTATTTTTGCGTTTAGGAAAACATCTTTTCTACAAGAGTGTTATAGAATTGAATGCTGCATAACCTAAAAATATTTTCAAATATACCGGGTGTTCAGGAAGACTGGGTTTTTTCGTTGTAGCTCTATTTTTGCGTTTAGGAAAAAATCTTTTCTGCAAGAGTTATATAGAATTGAATGCTGCATAACCTAAAAATATTTTCAAATATACCGGGTGTTCAGGAAGATTGGGTTTTTTCGTTGTAGCTCTATTTTTGCGTTTAGGAAAACAACTTTTCTACAAGAGTGTTATAGAATTGAATGCTGCATAACCTAAAAATATTTTCAAATATACCGGGTGTTCAGGAAGATGGTTTTTTTTGTTATAGCTCTATTTTTGCGTCTTGGAAAAAATCTTCTTACAAGAGTGTTATAGAATTGAATGCTGCATAACCTGAAAATATTTTCAAATATACCGGGTGTTCAGGAAGACTGGTTTTTTTCACTATAGCTCTATTTCTGCTTTTAGAAAGACATCTTTTCTACAAAAGTAATAGAATTGAATGCTGCATAACTTAAAATTATTTTCAAATATACCGGGTGTTCAGGAAGACTGGGTTTTTTCATTATACCTCTATTTTTGTTTTTAGGAACAAATCTTTTCTACAAAAGTTGTACAGAATTAAATGCTGCACAACCTAAACATATTTTCGACTATACAGGGTCTTCCAAAAGTAAAAACAAAACAAAGAAAAAAACTATTTAAAACGTACAGCACATTCTAAAAGTACCAGCATCTTCGCTGGGCGAAGATGCGCAGCATCTAGTTATTCCATATAATATACGTTGCAAATATCTGTTACTAAGCATAAATCGAAAGCCATTAAAATCGACAATGATACAAATCTGGACGTAAATGCATCTGCATAGGGATATGCAGATGCATTTACGTAACTAGAGACAAAGAGAGGCGAAGCATTATCGGCAACCCACGTGTTATCGAAATTATCTGCATCTAGCAGCAGTATATTCTCTGTGGCGGAAGCCATAACCTAGCACTAATTACAATTCCGTGGAAACGCACATAGGAGCTGCGCTGCCGGCCCCTAGTTGGGCGCGAGTGGCTGCTACCTACTTATACAGGGTGGCGTAATTAAATTGCAATTTAGATCGGCCGAGAGCGACCACACAGTTACGGTCGCGGGCATTATATAACGGCGTAGTTCGAATTTTATAGCGTCATCAATGTCCGCAAGCACGCACTCTATATTGTGCGGTCGTGAAATAAGGCAACGTAGAGTGAAAGGGGGTTCCAATTATGGTGATAAATTTTAGGTTATTTATCGTGGCGTCCTGAGGCGCGCTTGAAGCTGTGCCAGTTTTAAACAGTGTGTGTGAACAGGAGTGTATTTTTCTTTAAATAAACATTATATATTTATACTGGTCATTAAGAAATTTGAACTTTCGATTTTGGTTTGAAATGACATATGGATTTTTTAAATAGATTACTAAGAACCAGGAAAGTTAATGATATGTATAGTGAGCTTCTTTTCTAATGTCTCCCCCTTACGACCATGTATCTATACTTTTAACCATACGCTCGAAGTCGTATGCTTTGGCTATTTCCGGATTTGCAGGTGGCAGATATAATATTGTATTATACAGAGTGATTCTCAATATATGCGACAAACTTTAAGCGCTGATTCCTGGCGTTATTATGATCATAAAAGTTTATAAGAACATATGTTCAAAATCGCTTAGTTCAAAGTTGTACAATGTTTAATAGTAAGTTAACATAATTAATGTTTTTTATTATAAATTAACAAAATAATTAGTAAAACAAAATTAACTTATACTAACTGTTAAAAATGACCGCTCCCAACTGCAATACAAGCTTCTATCCTCCGTCGTATTGACTGGCGAGTCCGTTCTAAAATACCACAGGTATTTCGAATTGTTGAAAAGCTGCGATTATACGATTTCTCAATTATCGACATTTCAATGGAATTTGATAAACTAATGATTTAAGGTGACCCTAGGAAAAAGTCCAAAGAATTTAAGTCTGGAAACCGAGGAGGCCACGGTTGTGGACCTCCCCTCCTATCCACCGATCTGGATACGTATTGTCCAAAAATTCGCGAGCAACTAAACTAAAATGCGCTGGAGCACCGTCATGCATAAAATACATTGTAATCTTAATTGCAACGGAACTTCTTCCAGCAGTAGGGGTAGCTCCTCTTCAAGAAAATTGCGGTATACCTCGCCATTTAACCGCATCGGTAAAAAATGTGGACCTATCAAGTGATCTCCAACAATTCCGGCGCACTCATTGCAAATCTGCCGGCAAAAGTGTTGTGCACCCGTTGAATGTATATTGGATACAACAGTTATCTTTCAATATTCTCCAAACTGTGGCCTGACTTAATGTTTAAAGCAAACGCAATTTTTCTGGTGCTGTAGTAGATGTTCCTCATTTCATTTAGACCATTTCTTCCATTGTGGAGTTCTCACTGTAGATGGGTGCCCGTTTATCAGTCGTCCGTTTTTTAAAATTTCCCCTTTCACTAAGAACGTTGTGTAAGACGGCAAATATTGAATGATGCGGATGATACGGTTCGGGTATCGTTCTTCATAAAGACGTCAGCAGCACGCGAATTTCCATTGGCCAGACCGTAAACGAAATGCATATCACAACATCTCAGCATTCGTGTAATTCAATTTTAAACAAGAAACTGGCAATTAAACTGAATGAATACTCTGACAACTACTGACAAATATTGAAATGACAAATAAACAATTCCCTCTCAACACAATAGTTTTTGAAGACCAACGTGATATTATATCGTGTTAGTCATAGTTATAATTTATTATTAACATTCAATAATTTAAAACCCAAACCGTTTGAATTATACTCATATGAACTTTTATGATCAAAATAACCTCAGGAATCAGCTCTTAAAGTTTGTCGCATATATTGAGAATCACCCTGTATATTTACCTGCGGTTTAGTTTACGATTCATAGATAAGTAAGCTTTTAATACATATTATTAATAAAAATAATCTCAGTTATATAGGGCGTGCATTGGATCGGTCCACCTGAATTGCGGTCAGAATCGTTTGTCCCATAATGAGAAACCCAACTGCGGTTACAAGTTTTCGTTGATATAAATAGGCAGATATTCGTGTCATTAACGATTTATTACCTGTTAAAATTTTGACCTCAGTTCCGATTTTTCTGTTTTTCGTGTTTTATGTATTTTATATTTATGTAAACCAAATCTTACAATAAACAGACCGAGATAATTATAATTATCTTATACTTACCATTAATAAGTTATTGTATGAAACAAATTTATATTTTGCCTTTTAAGAATTTGTTCACAGATTACTAACCCTCTACCCTCCCTTATCCATTCTTATTATTATTTACTTTTTCAATGTTTCTCTTTTATCCTTTTTTTTCAGTTCTGAAGGTTAACCTGTTAAATATTGTAATAGTTTTAATATATGGTATTAATAATAAAAGTTCTATTATACATTTTAAGTAGCTCATGCTTTTATTTGTTGTTCTACTATTAAGTTGTATTGAATTGTATTGGGTAGGAATTATGTAAAAACCATTCACAAAGACTATCCCTTACCCGTATCTATATAAAAACATCTAATGAGTGCAGTGCAATCAAATGTATCACGTGTGACATACATCGAATAAAAATCTATGGATGCTTAAATTGAACATATTCATCAACAGCTAACAGTTTGACTCTTTTTTACTTTCATCTTCAATTAACTGAAATATGTGGTGTTGAGATGTTTCTACGGTTATATAATTACCTATACGTTTTCGAATAAAACTTCCACATATATTATATATGCTTTATAAAATTTAGTGTGGATATTTACAAAATATTAACGCATAAATACCTCTCCAACTTTTTTAATTTAAAAATTCCATTATCATCCGACGCCAGCACACGTGATATAAAACACAGTACATACGTAGAATTACTAAAACTCCCCACAACTTTTCCTAAATGTCCCCCACATTATCTTCCAGCGGCAGTGCTCGTCGCAAACAGAGTTGTCTACGGTATAAATATCCCACGACACATAGAAACATGTAGGCGATGAACGTGAACTCTTCTATGTGCAAATTACGTTATTTACAGGATTCCTAGCACGTTCCATTTCATCGCCGTTATAGTCCTGATAAATTATTCTAACTTGCTTGGGTATTTAATTTATTTCTTTTTAAAGTATTATTATTATTTTGTAGAAAAACAGAAGTTAAAAAAAAAATGTTTTCATATCAGGAATAAAATGACAAATAATGTAACTATGAATTATTATTGATTGGGAAGTTTGTCTTTATCTCAGAGAAAGCTTATTTATAAGGTCCTGTGGCGCAACGGATAACGCGTCTGACTACGGATCAGAAGATTCCAGGTTCGAATCCTGGCAGGATCGTTTTTTTTTTTTAATTTAATCAAGTATACGGTAATAATATTTATTTCATGCCGTTCTTGTGTGCATTATGTATTAGTTAAAAATATAAATGTATATAATTGTTTTTATTCATATGAATCACACTTACATATTTTCCAATGTATTTTATATTTTTGTATGTTTTGATGTATATAAAGCAAATTAATTCTAATTGATATGTTAAACAAAAAAATCTCAAATTTAAATTTGATCAATTGATGATTTATTATTTTTAAAATATAAATTTAGAACCAATCAATATGTATTATATTCAAGAACATTTATAATTGCGCTGTTTCGCAAGCCTTCGATAGCTCAGTTGGTAGAGCGGTGGACTGTAGTTGATACATGTAAATTGATATCCATAGGTCGCTGGTTCAAATCCGGCTCGAAGGATTTTTTTTTAAATTTATTTTTGAGATTTGATTTTATTTTAAGTCTTATAGCAGTTTTACAAGCTCGATTTCAGTAGTAGATTATGTTTAAAACACTGACAAAATGTTGATGTTAGTATTGAAAATATGGTACTATAGAAGTAATTAATTGGATCATTGAGTTTTAACATAACTTAATATAACTAGTATTACATCTTTCTTATAATTTAGATTGCGTAGCTAAATACTATTCCCAAAGATCTAAATAATACAGGCGTGTTAATTTTGGTTAAAGTAAAATAAATTTAAAAGTAAGTTGTGACCAGTATCTGCCAGATAAATCCGGCAAAATACAGATTACCCGCCGCTCATAAATGGGAGCAAATGATTCTGAGTTTTTTTTTTTTTGAGATGGGCGCTAGCTGTAGTTAGCAGCGAGGAAGCCAGGATTTGGCAATAAACAACACTAATATAACTCTTAAGTAATTTTTAATTTGATATAATTAAAAGAATAACTCCTAGAATTCTAACAATATTACAATGATTGCAATTACCAAATAGCATATATTAAGATTTTAAGAAAAGTGAACTTAGCAAAATGTCTAAATAGCAATATAAAAATTAAGACAACTGTTCACTAGTGCATTTGTTTCTTCATTCAACTTGAATAGTCAAGGCATCAGTAAATAACGTGGTTAAATTAAATGTAAACAGTTAATTAACATAAGTGAAGTAATTATTGTATTGTGTTATGTAATCTGCTCTATATTATTAATAAGTTGTTCCTTTTTTTTATGTATTATTATTATTTTAGAGGAAATGTATTCTAGGTACTAACAGCTGTTATCCCTTGAGGCGGTTCGCAAACGATGTAAACAAGGTGAAAAATATAGGTTACAAATTGATATGCTAAATTCACAAAACGAAGTTGAAAACGTTGTTGCAAATGGAAGTGGCGTTGTCAAGTAGATTTAAATGTACCTACTTAAAATTATTAAATTAAATTAATTAAATTAATAAAGCTAATGTGACATTAAGAGAATTTAACGGGTAACTAAAGGCAATAATATATAATACATATGTGTAGGTGACAAAAAGGTAAAACAAAATTGAGAACGTGGTGGACGAACAAGCATAAATGGTATGTTACGGCATTTGGTGTTAGTTAATATTCTTTTAGATAATACCTCAGTTTTTTAAATAATGGTCTTCCAAGAATCCATTGGTTAATCGATCCTTGGGGATGATATTACAAGCAGTGTTGTCAATTGACGGAAGACATATTTCACTAGATCGGGATTATAATTCCACCAGAAAATCACTAAAATTGGGAAATGAATTATTTTTTATTTAAGAAAAACATTTTAAGAAAAACAAAAAAATATTTTGTGTAAATTTTATGTAATTAATAGTGTTTTACTATTAATCCCCTTTTATTTCATTTCTTATTATAATTCGCACAATGTTACTTGTAAAAACCTATTACGCAAAGTACTATGAGATTCAAAATGATTGTCGTCAGAAAAAAACTGTTTTCCGGAAAAATGTATCTATACTTATTACCAATTTAATGAGCGAAGTTAGCTAGATACAAATTTCATACATTAAATGAATTTTCTTGACATTTAGCGACATTGGCGTGCGTGTTGTAGTATCTTTCGATTATTTATCTTATAATTTTTTTCAAATCGTTTATATTTACATCTAATATCACCAACAATAGTATTTCTGAATACTATAAGAAAATAAGAAGAATTTATCTGTGGTAATTAGCTCAACAAACAGGTAAAAAATCAATATTAACATTAAGTGAAATAGTTTATTACATTTTATAATTTTATAGGCTTATCATACACTTCAGCGCAATGAGCTGTCAAAAGAATGTTACATTTTCATCCCCATAAAGTTTCTACGGTGCAGGAATTATTACCATTAGATTACGATAGGCGATTGGAATATTGTCATTGGTTTGATAACAATTTAAGCGACGATGACTTGCTAAACAAATCATTTTTCTCGGATGAAGCCTGGTTTTATCTAACAGCCTATATCAATTTACAAAACGATTGTATCTGTTCTGCAGAAAATCCATACGAATTCGAGAAACGTAAATGCTCCGTAAAAGTTGGAGTTTGGTAGCTATGTCCAGGCAACGAATATAGGGCCAATTTTCTTCGAGGAAACTGTAACAGCCCAATGTTACCAACAGATGTTGGAATTGTTTATTGCAGAGTTACAAGAAAATGAGCTTGAAGCAGGTTACTTTCAGCACAATAATGCTCCAGCACATACTACTCGACAAAGCTGCCAATATCTTCAACAGTTTTTTTGCTGACAGGGTCGTTAGAGCACAAAAATGGCCACCAAGATCGCCTGATCTGACCCCATTAGATTACTTCATGTTCGGCTGTCTAAAAAATAGGATCTATAGAAACCGCATGCATACCATAGAAGAACTGAGAGATGCAGTTTTGTCACTTAATAATTATACTAATTGTATGTTATAATTTAAAGTAATAAATAAATTTAGTTAAACACCAGTTAGTACTGAATTGTAAAATCATAATTTAGTAAAGTTAATTATTACATTTCATTTTACAAGCAGAAACACCAATCAATAGTCGTTTTATAATGCGAGTTCAAATACAGGTTACTTTTCCTTATTTATGACAGATCCGTTTACTTCTTATGTCCAACACTGACTTAGTTCAAACCTTCATTCAAACAGCGGCATATACCTACACTCTGCTACTATCTATAGGAGCGGAATTGACAATCATTTTGAATCTCATAGTAGTTACCTTTGATTTTTTCTATTATATATGAATTTAATACAACGCTTATTAGGTAGTTGTCAAATATGTATTAATAATTTACAACAATATATAACTATATAACTAACCGTGCTTTATAAAATCATAATATACATATATCCTTCTTTACTTTATTATTTTATTTTGTAATTTTATTTATTTATTTACATATATATGTACGTTAAGAAAACCAAGTAGCGTCATTGACATTTTTGTAAATAGGTTTTTAGGGAAACTTTTCGGTGACCCCTCTACCATTTTGTTTGTACATTGTGTGCGAAATTTTAAAAATGTGTGTGTATGAATTAAAATGTAGAATTAAAATTAAAATCATTCTCATATAAACGAAAATACTCTCTAGCATTCGAGAAGAAAACCAAAAGCTAAATTACTAAAGACTTATTTGGTACAAAAAAAATGGCGACTGAAATTTAACTTGACGAAAGTGACCCTACTTGATTTTCCTATACTTTGATGTAAGTTAGTCTTCGTGTTCAATGAATTCACTGGATTTATTACTAAAATTAAATAAAATCTACTACACTTTTCACTAGTCACTAGAATATGATTTGTGTACACCAGACGTACTTTCAATACACCAGATTTAGTGGAAAATTCACCAAGTTGGCAACACTGATTATAAGTGGTTTAGCGATGCCCCAAGATTGAAGTACTATTCGGAAGCCATCTATCTCGATGCTCCATACAAACGGCCAAATTAAATCTCCAGGATAGCCCAATACTACCTCAATAGCAGTTGTTGACTAGGTTCTCATAGCCCTAGCTATATGCATGTTAATCTTTGCGCTTTCCAGAGGTTAATTCTCACGATGACCAGCTTAGTTCTTTCGTTCCAAGCTACTGATGCATAAGTGCACTATCGTTGTATAGAGCTAGAAGCAGTGTTTTTGGGTTGTCTCCTCAATTTTTTCCTGCAAATTTTCTGCGGACAATCAGGGCTTTTTTGGCCTTGTTGGCTACATCAAGTTGGTGTTTTTTCCAGAGAAATTTATTGCTAGGGTAAGGTCTTAACCTCGGCCTGCAATCTATGTTTTACCCATCCATTTTTATAGTTTTGAGATTGTTTGCTTATTCCTAGTGAATGCTACTACTATGCTACTGTGATAGTCCTAGTGAGTTTACTGTATAATTTGACTGTGCTTATATCTTTTGAGCAGTCTTTAGAAACCGTGCATTTTTTTCCTCGTAGCAAATTAAAAAATGCAATAAATAATGTGTCATTTAAGGATAAATTGAACCACCTACCTACACATATTGGTACATAACAGGAAACATCGTTTAGAGTGCCGTTTTCGTCACGAATCCTGTTATTATTTTGTTGTGGTACTCCTCTTTTTTCTGCGATTCAGACTCCTATTATAAACGGTTGTTCGGCTCGTTACTACCAGCACGGACATAAATCACCCAATAATTACGCTAATGCACAAAAGCCAAAATGCAGCAAAGACCTCCTTCGGTCTTCTCTTCTTTGTCACGTGATTTATTATCCAATAAAATTAAACAGCGCATTCTCCGCTGCGGAGGCTTCTTCTCAATTGCTCTTTGGTTCTTGAGAGTATGTGTCTTTGTTGAAAGTTAAGGATACGTTTTCATTTACAACACTTGATTGTTGTGGAATTCTAATACATTTTGTGCATCTGTTTGAGCTATACTGTGTGTATAGATTATAAATAAGGAAGTTTAACAATGTATGATTGCGTGGAATAACTGCGTGATGAAATAAATGAATAAAGCAATCAAATAAAATGTCCTCTGTCTACTTCTATACGTATTCTATATTCTTTCAAGTCCAGTTTAAATAGTACAGAACTTAGCAGAGACAGATACAAGCTGTCATATCTTGTCCATTATAGAATAATGCAAGAAAAGGGCTGATGAAATATTAACATTAAAGCATAGGTGTTAGGTGGTGTTAATCAAACAGCGGTCACGTAGATACTCGTTTATTATTATAATAATAATAAATGTTTATTAATTACATGGACACCTTTGTGTTTGTAACATGTCAAACTAAAAAAATAATAAAGGTATATATCGCAAAAAATGTTGAATATGCAACCCACATAACTTAGCATTATTATGTATAACCACGACCTGCTTGATATCTTAGACAGTTTGCTTTATACGGCCTGTCGAATCATTCAAATTTACATTGAATTGAATGTTACACTAGAATCTAAAGTCACTAACAATAAGTATATAAAGTACCGCAATTCATTGCGCCAATGTGTTTTAGAGAGAAAAGAGCTCTCTTTGGACACAATATGGCGGAATCAGGGTCCAGCTGATTCAGCTGTAGGCGGTTGGTTGCAAAAGTCACTATATTTGGCCAATTCTAGCTGTCAGTGCTGTCATTCTAAACTGTCGGCGTTAGAAATAATGTTTAGTTAGAGTTACCGTTGTATATACTTTAATTGCTGCTTTCCAGATATCTGAGATCTCACTAACTTATTTTGTCTCAGTTAAAATACCTTTCCAATTGAGTTTACTCAGATCAGTTTAAGCGAGACTGTCAGTGGAAGTAACAGTTTATTAACCGAGTCAGTAAAGAGATCTTAGCTCACTACGTCACAACTGAGTAAGATTATATGAGATCTCAGACATCTGGAAAGCAGCAAATGTATCATAGTAACACTGTTGTTTAACTACTTGTATTGACAGTTGACAACATATGGCTTGGTCCTTGTGTCTCAAGTTTTCAATCTTTTATTATACTCGCTACATATTTACATTATGGTTATGGGACCAGGAGAAAAAAAAAACGTAGAGTTAAAGCAGTAGAAAAATGAGCAGTTAAGTTTCCATTACATCACGGCAGCGTAGTGGTTACCTTCAATAGAAAAATTGACATGACGTATAAACTACAATGATAAAATTTAAATTTAGCGCCTAAGCTGGACACAAATATGGCGATCAATTGCGGTATGAGGGTACTTTATATATCTAGTGACTTTACCAGATTCCGGTAAGTAGCGACATCTGCATGACGTTTGAGTACATGAGAACTACTTTCTCGACACGTCAAAATGATACATAACAATGGAGGACACAGCTGATTACAACCCGGTTTATATCAAATCTAAATAGTACAAACCTATTAACCAAATAATTATACAACTGAAATAACTAATAAGATGTGAGATACAACTTTAGAAACCTTAATATAGGTCGGTTTTTAACAAAGCAAACAGGTTGTTCAGAATGAGTTTGAGTGTTTTAATTTTGGTATTTTTGTCAATGTGGCATTAATTTAAATTAGATTGACATTTTGCTGTCATAATCCTGCGGTATCTTCCGGTAGGTGGGGCCAGCGGTGAACACGTGCAAGTCATGATTCGACAGGCCGTATAAGGGAGTCATGAAGTAGGTCGTGGAAATGAATATCATTGCATTTATACTAGTGATCGGCGAATCAGGGTCAAAAATCACCCGATACCGATAACCGGTTCTTAATGATTCCAATTCTTTTAATATAATTAGATTGATTAAATTATTTGTTGTTTGTTTTTTGCTTTTACAGACTATTTCTAATATGTATATTACATATTCATATTTCTATTATACCAGTAAACCTTGTGTAACTATGCATATTATAGCATTAATAATACGGATACAAAAAAATCAATAAGAAAAGAATTAAGCATAAACTAATATTATTTAATCATCAGTAAATTGGACAGCAAACACTCTAGTTGATTATTTACTTCTGAAGAAAACATACATTACATTGTTACGGCAGATTTAGATTCCACTCTCAAACAACTTTCATTAGATTTTATCCTGCGTATTTTTATATGGCGTTAAAAGAAAGCGTCTCTTTTTATTATTTTTATTAAACCCCTATGGATAATGGATACTAAGTTAAGAAATCGTTTTAGAAGATTACTTGACATTTGAAACCAAAAGTGAGGTTAACTGGACCTTAAGCCGGGCAAATCTTCGGCTTATTTTGAGTAACACTTAACTGGTCCTTAAACAGCGGGTGCAAAACGAAATCATACTTAGGATCTACTTAAGTCTTAAGTTAAGCTTAAGTATAACCGGTGCAAATAGCCGCACCTGTGTTATCTTTGTTGATTGAAGAATGCGCAAAAAGTTGATTGTGGATTTAAAAATAGAAATTATCTGTAGTTCTAAATTGCCCACAACTTCAATAAAACAAAAACACAATTTTAGTATTTAAAATACACAGGTTAAAATCTAACACGATAGATGCTGTGCTAAAGTTTTTTAATGTTTCATTAACTTGATTTATTTGAATACAATACACGCTGTATGGACGTCACCGATGACGTTTGTGTACCAATATGGCGCATTTCAATTGATGGCAGTTTTGAGTTCAATCTTCATTTACTATTACAGACGAGGTACGTCATTACTTGCAAATTCGGGCCATGCAATACCATATTAAAATAACCAACTAACATACAACTTATTCATGTTCAATTAAAGATATTATGTTGGTGCCTACTGCATTTTAAATTGCATGCTTGTCACATCTTCCCAATGTATTCCCACCAATTTAGTTATAGCTGTCAACTGTCAAAGAGTTATAATAATAATAATATATTTCGTTAATTGTGTATTTCGACGCAGAACGCGAGAACAACGGGCCATTACTCCCGTTAACTTTCGTGCGAGGAGTATAAAATCCATATATTTTTAATGTCATATTCTTTACAGTATTTCGTTTTTAGAGAGTAACGAGTGTTCTAAACATTCATGTTGCAAAGATAAACAAAATTTCATCCATGAGTAAACAAGGAATTACATCCACTAACCTAAAACGAAAATGCATACGAAATAAATTTTGTAAAAATTGATTATTCTACTCATTGTCAATGTGCTATTGGAAACACAATTTATGACATGTATGAAAACAGTGAGTATATACAAATATTGTTTACAGAAGTGGTTCTTTCACATACATTTTTCAGACTAACAGAACACATTAAACATTTTAACAGTGCTCTTAAAGAAAAGACATTCCTATGGTGAAACACATTGTTGTGGTAGATATTAGTTGTTCTCAAGAGAAATGGAGTTTTTACGAAACGATGGATGAAGTATGGCAGATCGGAGGATGCATACAATTGTATAAAGCGGATTGAATTAAATTAGTCTGGAAATTTGACGTACTTGGTGTACAACATATTGGAAAGGAAATTTAGAAGTACTAAATCAGTGAGATTGGTTTGGATAGAGAAGAAACTTGCATACTAATCGTTACTGTGAATACTTTAAGCGATAATGGTCCGATTAAATTATTATACTCACTTGTGCTTTTTTGGTTATTTTTTCCACTGCTATCATGATTAACATACTTTAAATTCTGATTTTCAAAAAGAATCATCACTAATATTAACGGTAAATGTTATTTTTAAGAGTTTGTTTATTCACCTGTCAAAAGTGTTTGACAGTTAAATAAACTAACGGTTTGTTTATATTTTGACGAACAGAAAACACGGTCGTGACGTCATAGCAAACTGACTCACGTAGTACCTCCTCTGTTATAGTAAATGAACTATATCAGCTCCCTATTATTTCTATGATCAGACAACTGTTCACATATGTACTTAATTCCTGTACATAAACATTTTGATAAAATTGCAAATATATTTTTTCTCTATTTTATTACTTGTAATTTATTTCATTGCCTCTAATTTCTTTTACAACTCTTTTCTCGAATTAAAAACGTAGAAGACAAAATGGAATGTTTATGAAAAAACTAGAGGCAGACGTTTTATTACTTTGAAGCCCGTAATCAAATAGAATTACACTAGAGATCCATTTATTAACTCTGCACGAACGCGAATGTGTTCCTAGCACCATCTGTCGAATAGGAAACTTTATCCAATCAAAGTAGCTGCTGGATGGAAGAACAATATCACTTTGTCGGATTGTTATTACACCGTCTTTAAAGAAAACATACGGCACATAACGTGCTAAACTAACCTAAAATCGTCCAAATGGAAGAGCACGGAAGTTTTGAAACATCGACACCGCTTCGCTAGCGAGGCAACTCGCAGATTAATAACGTTTGCGAGCCCGATATATGCCGTCTAGTCGTAGTTAAACGCATATTTTACGGTAAAGTGCACCCGCATTGCGACCGTGCTTGCACATCTGTAGCTCTAGTTCCCCTTGGGGGACCGCTATCTGATCGGTACGTTGATTTTGTGCGTTTTTTTTTTTTGCGAACATTCGACGTTTAGCCGCTGTTTCGTTGTGTTGGTGGGCTGTTTGCACATTGACGACGCAATTTGTACCGACTAACTGCGTTAGGATGGGCTACTGAATTGGAATTGCTGCGCAAAACATGTGTTACCTTCTGTAGAATGTCTGTAACTTTTGCTAACATAGTTAGACTTTAGTATTCACTTATTTCTTTTCTTTTTAATATTTGGGTTTTTCAATACTTTGATTTCTCAGTATGCCTACTTAATTTGAAGCATAAAAGTCATACTTACAATTAGTGTGGTCCAAAACCAAAATGAAAAGCTTTAATACTAATCAATAGAAACCGGATTATATGCAAAGTGCATATATTTTATTTTTTGCATATTTTTAATTATAGTCTATATGTAGACGTATTTACACTAATTGAGGTTAATTACCGCTAATTAGTGATTGCTATATTCGCATATTTAGGCATTCCATACATATTTTTACAAAAGTTGCCATTATTGCATATTTTAAGCCTTTCTTATCCTTTCTATTAATAAAATTCCTAGTAATTCCTAATGTAGATCGACAACCGAGAATTCTCAGGACGATAAATTTTACATTGGTTTCCTCTAATACTTTTTCCATGAACTGGCCACGTGTTTAATTTGCCTAGCAGAAGGGATTGATAAATACGGTTTATTATTATAATTCCCAAATAAACTATTCATTCATTGAATATCTTTTAGCGAAACAGCATGTAATTGTGTTACGTTTTTAAATACTGTGCGTACTACAATGAGGATAGCGAACAAAAATTTCTTTATGATTAAGCCATATCCTGAACGGTAAAGGATGGCGACAAAATATTTTGCCGAGCCTGCAGTAAACTGGTAAGTTTAATTTTACTAAAAGCTTTACATTGTTTTTAAATTCTTTACTTTTGATATAAATGACAATTGTTGTTGTGGTGTCTCTGAGAGAAAATACTGATTGATCAACACGCTAAAACTCCATCACATATTGGGAAAATGTTAAAAACCTGAAGCGATCCGCACGTGGTGCAGCATCTATACGTCAATGTGTAGCATCAACTTCACAAAACTCATTGTCAGAACAAGAAGAATATTATACGGATCGTGTCTGTTAACGCATTAATTTTCGTCTACATATCATCTAGCTAGATTAAATAATGTTAATTTAAATCATTTCTGCCAAAAATATTACCAACTAATATACCTGACAAAGTACCTTTCGAAAAGTTATGTCACATCTTGTTACCAGCAAACAATAGCAGAAATTCAAAACTGGAGGGAATAATTTATTTATATCATGTGGTTGAAGTACGGATAAGTGTGGCCTATATGCCCATTTTGATAGGAATTCTTCATAGAGATATTGTAGTTAAATCATATTTAATTTATTGTAAAGAACTTCAAAAACAAATAATGTGACAATTGCCCAATTCGTTCAAGAAGGTTTATCAAATTCTTTTTACCTGGATTATAGTTGTGAAAAAAATTTACTAATGTTGTCCGCTGTAACATTATTCATATCACTTGCTTAGCTCATGGGTTCAATCGTTGTAGTCGAAGA
>RXPK01004179.1:0-82504 GCA_004143645.1 Protaetia brevitarsis | reverse complement strand
TGGCCGATACCTTCTGAGCACCTAATTAAATATTTGAAAAATGAGTTGTTTAAGGATCTTTGAAGAATTCTTTATCACGTTTCTAACTTCCATAGAAATAAGAAATATGTGTGTTCTTTTTATGCCCATTAATTGATACACATTCTCAAAAGTTGTAATAAACGTGTTTTATTTTTATATCATGTATCCTGCTGCAATGCAATGGTTTTGTAGTTGGTGTTTTAGGAATGAGAGAGAAGATTAAAAATTCCATATTTGTCTTGTAACTGTATATTTATAGCTACACTGTTACCTAGAATTTTAACACGAACATATTTTTTTTACAGAAATGCAGCGTAAAGCTGTAAAGCAGCGGAAAGTTGAATTGTAGACTATCAGGTGTGCAATCACGAACAACAGCGATGGCTTCTGGAGAAAATACACTTTTCTCTGCCGTTAAAAAGAAACAACTCGCAAAAGTAAAACACTTACTAGAAAACGGTATAGATGTAAACATGATTGATGAATTTGGGAGAAGCGCTCTTTCATATGCAGCTAATAATGGGCAAGTCGATATCGTAGATTTGTTGCTAAGTTATAAAGCAAATATAAACTTGGTTGACAATGATGGAACAAGTGTACTTTTATCCGCCATTCTGAGAATAGACACTGACATTTTCCCATCTATAGAATCCGTAAAGTACCACAACATTTCTAACTCTACAAAAGACGGCCAACTGGATATTTTGAATTTGTTATTAGAACAAAGTGTAAACATAAATTGGGTTGATAAATACAATAGAAATGCACTATCGTATGCCGCTGAGTATGGGCAATGTGACGTCTTAAAATTGTTGTTAGAATATGGTGCAGACATGAATAATACTGACGAAAACGGAAAAACCGCGTTGTTATACGCTGTTGAGAATGGACAACTAGATATCATGGAGTTGCTACTAGAACGCGATATAGATATCAATAAACCTGACAAGTTTGGGAGACATGCACTTTTATATGCTGCTGAGTATGAATATGTCGATATGATCCCAATCCTGTTAGAAAATGGAGCGGAAACGAATAGAACGGATAAATATGGAAGGCATGCCCTTTCATATGTTGCTAATTGTGGACATCTAAATGAAGTAAAATTGCTATTAGAGAATGGTTCGGATCCCAATATTAGCGATGTGCACGGAATGAGTGCATTCTTATATGCTGCAGAGTATGGGCATCTAGATATAATACAATTCTTAATAAGAAACGGCGCTGACCGAGAAAAAAACTGATAATCAAGGAAGATCTGCACTTTTGTATGCTGCTAGAGAGGGACATTCAAGCATAGTGACTTTCTTATTAGAAAATGGTGCTGATCGATATGAGAGTGATAAATACGGAATGACTGCATTCTTTTATGCTGCAGAGCGTGGACATCTAGATATAGTGAAGAAACTATTATTAGAGAAGGGTTGCTGCGTGAATTATACTAGTAAATACAAAAAACATGCTCTTTTCTGGGCTGCTAAAATGGGACATTTTGAAACAGTAAAATTCCTAATAGAAAACCGCTCTGAGCTAAACAAAACTGATCAAAACGGAAGATCTGCAATTTCCTATGCTGCCGAAAAGGGGCATACAAATGTAGTGCAATTATTATTAACAAGTGGTGCTGAACAAAACGAAACTGATATTTACGGAAAAAGTACACTTTTCTATGCTACTGAAAGGGGACACCTAGATATAGTGCAATTTTTAATAGGAGCGGGCGCTGACCGAAAAAAAACTGATAAACAGGGAAGATCTGCACTTTTGTATGCTGCTAAAGAGGGACATTTAAGTATAATGACTTTCTTATTACAAAATGGTTCTGGTCGAGATGAGAGTAATAAATACGGAATGAGTGCATTCTTATATGCTGAGCTAAACAAAACTGACAAATACGAAAGATCTGCAATTTCCTATGCTGCCGGAGCGGGGCATATAGATATAGTGAAATTACTAATCGAAAGTGGTGCTGATCCAAACAAAACTGATATACATGGAAAAAGTGCATTTTCCTATGCTGTCAGAAGCGGACATTTAGATATAGCGCAATTCTTGTTAGAAGAGGGTGCTGAAATTGATAAAAGTGATAAACACGAAAGGACTGCACTTTTCTATGCTGCTGAAAATGGACATCTAGGCATTGTGCAATTCTTAATGGAGAATGGTGCCGAACTAGATAAAACTGATAAACACAAAAGAGCTGCACTTTCCTATGCTGCTGAAAATGGACATCTAGGCATTGTGCAATTCTTAATGGAGAATGGTGCCGAACTAGATAAAACTGATAAACACGAAAGAACTGCACTTTCCTATGCTGCTGCAAAGGGACATTTAGAGGTAGTGCGGTTTTTACTGGAAAACGGCACAAATGTAAACAACATCGATAAACACGGAAGAAGTGTACTTTCGTATGCATCTAAAGGGGGATATCTAGAAGTTGTGTCGCTATTATCAACATACCACGCAGATACAAGTATAGTAATATGATAATTCTAGAAAAAGTGCTATTCACATACCAGGCAACGACAATGAGAAGATATTGTGAAATTATTAACCGACAGAAACCGTAAACTTATGAATAAAATATGGGAGTAATTTTAATTAAACACTGATTAGGAAATAATAATTCGTTCTTTTGCGTTTTGATTTTGAAGAAATGTATCGAGAAAACTTATTTTTCCGGCAAAAACTGGTCAATTAATTCTACTACATATTGCAAAAATATGAACATCTAATCAAATTTAATAAAATAAATATTGTTAATAAGATGAAAGGAATGTTGTAACGAAATATAAGGAAAAAATCAACAAACATCAAGAACTTGGTTTCGAACTAAGATCGACTCAGATTATTAAATTAAAGTTATATGGATAATTGTAGGCAGTCTCAACATGTGCAGGGAGGACCACATTGCTACTGGCTGGCATATAGAAGCAAATGAGTCTGGGCTCGCTGAGGATTCTTTGGGGACAAGCAAATATTCAAACAGCCCCCACACTGTAGCTGGAGAATAACGCTAAGGTTGAAACAGGACATTGTTGCGGCGCCATTTCACATTGACGTACTTCCGGTTAAAGTTAAATTAAATGTAATTGTAAATTACGTTATAATAGTTTCTTGTACTAGTTTATTTTGTTAAACTGTATATGTTGAACTAATCTAGTAATAGCTTGTTAAACTAATTGTGAATGAAGCATTGGCAGCGCCAGATTCCCTCAAAGGAGTTTGGGTGAACTAGAACCACGGCCGCATGGCCTTGTGAGAGGCAGCCCTTAGTATATATCTATATAACAGTATTTTCATTTAGGTACATTTCTTTAAATTCATTCGTACATCCTAAATAATTGTCATTAAACATAATTTCTCTTTTGTTATAAGTGACCATATACAAACCTAGACATTAAGGAAACATTATTTTTGTTGTTTAGTTCTTCGATTTTTTAGTTCTTATTTATCAAACAATTTAGATTCGTTACTTTAAATCGATTAGTAAAAATACAGAGTTTTCATTAATGAAAAAATAGTTTTATATTCTATAACTTACACATATATTCTTGTTTTACTTTTAAAGAAAATGGGTTTTTGATTAATATATGTATGACATTAAAATAAACTGTTACATATTTGTTGAAATTTAAAATTTAATTATAAGTGGAAGAAAATATATGTAGCCGAAATGTCACGTTAATAAGACATTAATTTATAATTCAAACAATATTGTAACTTCATCCCGTCCGCTACTACCAAGAGTACCAAGACGATTGATTAATCAAATGGACAAGAAATTTGCCAAATTAAACGTGATAATTGCCCATACTACTAGTATAAAATGTATTTCATGTATATAGCAAGCAACCTGTGCTACCTGTAGAAGTAATTACTATGATTCACACAGTACATACAAACTTTTATTTGCTTTATTTGTTAATAAATGCAGTAATATGTACTGCAAATTTTTAAAAGTATTTTTTATGATGTACACGCACATATCTCTATTTTTTAAAGAATGTAAGGTCATGATTCCCTAATTTCGAAATATTTATTTTTTTCAATTTAGTTTAAACATTTTATAATTCCAATTGATCACATGGGCATTCTCATATGTTAAATATCCAATATTCCCCTCACATCGGTGAAATTAAGTTTTTCGAGGCGCTTGCAGCCCTTGCGAAGACAATCGCTAGCTATATCTGCTAGATTTATTCGAATCATTCACTAGCCAACCTCCATGAGAGACGGATTTGTCTCGACTAATTTTATAAATTTTAACAGCTATTTCGAAAAAATCCTAATTATTCCAAATTCCAACCTGAAATGATGGTTATTTTAGAAAAAATATATAGGATTTTCCACGGAAGTGGCTAGTTAAAGGTTTTCCGGCGTAACGGAATTTCACAGTTTTAAATAATTGAAATAATTTGGCACCTACTTTCTTTCTAAAATATATTCATCCTGTTTGCACTTCCAGTGGACCGGATGTTGTCATGAACTTTGTTATTTTAAATGGAACATACTATATGTTATTACATTTTTGAATTCATCATAAAATTCTATGACGATTTCTACTAGCGTTTCCTATACTATCTTCAACTATTTTTAAGATATTACGATTTTTGTTAAAATTTTGACATTTACATTGTTGTATGTAATTGATTAATTCACACTTGGTTTACCTGTCAGAAGTCTCACACTTTAAAATTAACAAGTACTAACATCGTTTTACCAAAACGTAGTAAAAATTTCCGATGACATTATACAGGGCGTACAATTAGTGACATATCAAAGAAGGAAGATTTAATGATTCGTGTGAAGAGGGCGTTTGATGAATTAGACCCAGTCGAAGTGGGACGTGTAAGTAACGCATTAAGACGTCGAATAATAGAATGCTTGGACGTAAACGGAGGTCATATTGAGCATTTTTTTTGATTCTCTATTTCGTTTTTCAATTTTATGCTGCCTTTAAATTTTATTTGTTAAATGTGCATGTATCTATATATTCTTCATATTACAACTTTTGCAATTTTGAAAATATTTTAAGATATTTGTCTGATAAGCATTTAAGGTTATACAGTGAGGTCGCAAATGGTCCCCCCCCCTGATAACTTTTGAATGGTATGAGATAGAACAATGAAACAAAAACCAAGTGAAATTAGAGATAATTTGTGATTTTTTGCCTATAGAGATACGCACATGGCTTCTGATGTAAAATAGTATAAATATTGTGGTTTTATGTGACTTAGGAAGCGATTGCTGTTAAATATGACATATTTTACAATATGACGTTTTTGCAAAATTTAGCAAAAGTGTCTTATCTGTCAGTGTATGTGTCATGTGTGTGGGTGTCTATGTTACAGATTACTGTAATTACAGGTTTCTGTACACTATATCCAAAAAGCGAATACGAGGGCTATCGAAAAAGTAACGTAAGTACTCCAATTATTAATCTTGGATAAGTTGGTAAAAATTTCGAAAATCGTAAAACTGTTTGCATTGCCATAAAAGTAATAGAAATATCTTCCAAATGAGCTTCTAAATGAAATTACTTCCTATTTAAAATTTTAAAGATAGCTACGCCCTCTATTTTACATCAGAAGCCATGTGCGTATCTCTACAGGCAAAAAATCACAAATTATCTCTAATTTCACTTGGTTTTTGTTTCATTGCTCTATCTCATACCATTCAAAAGTTATCAGGGGGGGGACCATTTACGACCTCACTGTATAACGTTTTAGTGAAACAATCCTGGTTATGTTGTTGCCGTTATCGTTTATGCTGCTCGCCCTTAATTTGAAACTAAGCTATTAAGAGAAATCATTTTAAATTTTCAGAATTTCGTTAGATATATCAGGGTTAAATAAATTCCTTTAATTAAATTGAATTCTCCATAAGTTCTTCCTGCAACTCTTTCACATTCTCAGTGAATATAAAATAAATTTAAAGTATCTAGATTAAAATAAGCTCCTTCAATATTTTTCATTATCTGATTCATAAGTTCCACAATAATATGGACCCATCTGAACACACGACATGTAACAAAGAATGATTCTAACAATAATATTTACTAACAATAATAAATTGTTATGATGTCAAAGTCATAGCCCACCAGATAGAAATTATTCGATCGTTTGAAAGCGGGTAATAAACAAAACGAGTAATTTAAAAGAAAACTACTGAAGACGGGTATGGGGAATGTTACAGTAAATCGGTGTAGAATTTAATTCTACATCTAAAAATAGAAGAATATACAGGGTGCTCTATTTGAAAAGAATAAGTTTGGCAACTTTCTTTGATATGCGACTAATTTTTAAACACCCTGTATAATTCTACTCATTTTTTTTTACTAGGTTTTGGTAAAACAATGTTAGTATTTGCTAATTTTAAGGTGGGAGACTTCTGACACCTAAACCAAGTGAGAATTATTAATCAATTACACACAACGATGTAAATGTCAAAATTTTAACAAAAATCGTATTATCTTAAAAACAGTTGAAGATAGGTGGTAATCGTCATAGAATTTAAAAATGTAATAATATATAGGGTGTTCTATTTAAAATAACAAAGTTCATGACGACTTCCGGTTAACTGGAAGTGCAAATAAATATTATTTGAAAATATGCTAGAAGTTGTGGAAGTTAGTTATTTATGTAAAATCATCAGCAGTTTCTACTATACTATATGTCTGAATAGTAGAAACTACCGATGATTTTACATAAATAACTAATTTCTACAACAATAAACTTTAAAAGTGTTAAAGGTGATTAAAAGACAAGCTAGAAATGATACTCTATTAGTTTGAAAATGTAATATGTGCTTTAAATAAACATTGATCATAATTACATATCATGAGGTATATAAATAATTTAAACAACTCTGAAAAGGTATTAATTTTCAATACACATATAATATTCATAATATAAGGTATCAGTAAAAATTTATACATATTGATAAGCAAATAAATATATAGAGGTACTTTCACATACATTTGACCGATACTTTTAAGTATAGAGTATTTGGAGTTAATAAGTGGGCCATACTCCTTTTCAACACTTACGACAGTACATTGTTCTTCTTGCACTGACCCATAATTTTTAAAATTTTCTTTGCCAAATACCCCGCAACAAAGGCATGAATTTGGGCAATGCTAGCTGAAGGTTCTATTGAAACAGAAAAAAGTATCCTCGTCGTCATCCTGCAAATGCGGGAAAGGCTCAATGCTTTCTATTATATTTGGGGTTCGTACATATACAGTGACCGGCATAAATATTGCAACATATGGGAATTTTTTTTATTATTAAAATATACTAAACCTTTTTTGGGGGAATAGGTTGTGCATGTCTAGAAATCCAAAAATTTATTTTGACACATGATATCCAAAAAAGCTATTTGAAAAAGTTGCTTAGAATTCAATTCTGAGGCAGCATACAAATTTTTGTGCACATATTTAAAAAAAAAAATCACAATTTTTCCGAATATTGTTTCATTGAATTACATATTTCCATTTTTTTCACTCTTAGCAGCTCAACTGCAGTACTATTTGCAAATCTGATTGATACGCAGACAGTTTTGTCAATTTTTGCATAATAACATAGCGAAAACTGAAAAGTACGATTTCAGTGTAACAATTGTTGTTGCAATAGATAAAATTTTACAAACATTTTCTCTCGGTCACTGTATATTGTTTTAATGAAGTCGAAACTCCATTGTTTTAATTTTCCTCGCAGTTGTTGCCAGGTGAATGACAATTTGTTATTATTAACTAGATGCTGCGCATCTTCGTCAGCGAAAATGGTGGCACTTTTAGAATGTGCAATACGCTTTAAGTAGTTTTCTTTTGTTCTTACTTTTGGAACACCCTGTATAGTCGAAAATACTTTTAGGTTATGCGGCATTGAATTCTGTACAACTTTGGTAGAAAAGGTTTTTTCCTAAAAGCAAAGATAAAGCTATAATCAAAGACTCAATCTTCGTGAACACCTTGTGTAGTGGAAAATATTGTTAACTTATGCAGCATTGAATTCTGTACAACTTTTATAGAATAGGTTTTTTCCTAAAAGTAAAAATAGAGCTATGATGAAAAACCCAGTCTTCTTGAACATCCGGTATATTTAAAAATAGTTTCAACTTATGCACATTTGAATTCTATAAGACTTTTGTAGAAAAGATTTTTTCCTAAAAGCAAAAATAGAGCTGTATTGAAAAACCCAGTCTTCCTGAACACTGTATATTTTAAAATATGTTTAGGTTATGCAGCATTCAATTCTATAAAACTTTTGTAGAAAAGATTTTTTCCTAAAAGCAAAAATAGAGCTGAAATCAAATTCCATTCCCTTTTCCCTATTCTCTTTTTCCTTATTGCGTTTTCCTTGTCTATTTTACTTATTTCCTTTTATAACATCCCATAAGTTACAGCTTTAAAAAAATAGTTTAAGATTTTCCCTATAGTTTATTTTTCAGTTTTTCCCTATTCCTTTTTCTCATTTTTGTTTTCGCTTTCCCTATCTCTATTCCCTTTACCTATTCTTGTTTCCTATTCTTATTCTCTATTCCCTTTATCTTTTCCCTGTTCCTTATTCCCTTTTTCTATTCCTTTTTCCTATTCCCTTTCCCTAGTCCCTTTCCCTAGTCCCTTTCCCTATTCCCTTTCTCTATTCCCTCTCCTTATTTCCTATTCCCTTTCCCTTTCCCTATTCCTTCTCCCTATTCTATTTACCCATTCTCGTTCCCTACTCTTATTCTCTATTCCCTTTCTCTATTCCAGGTTCCCTATTCCCTTTCCTTATTTCCTTTCCCTATTCCTTTTCCTTATTCACTTCCCCTATTCCCTTTCCCTGTTTACTTTCACTATTCCCCTTCCCTATTTCCTTTCCCTATTCCCTTTATCTATTCAATTTTCCTATTCCGATTCCCTTTTCCTTTCCCCATCCCCTTTCCCCATTCTCTTTTTCCATTCCCTTTCCCTATTCAGTTTCCCTTTCCCCATTCCCTTTTTCTATTCCCTTTCCCTCTCCCTATTCCCTTTGCTCATTCTCGTTACCTATTCTCATTCTCTACTGCCTTTATGTATTCCCTTTCCCTGTTCCCTATTCCCATTTCCATTCCCTTTTCCCATTCCCTTTTCCTTTGTCTTTCCCTATTGCCTTACTCTATTCCCTTTCCCTATTCTCGTTTTCCTTGTCTACTTTCCCTATTTCCTTTTATAACATCCCATATTGCGGCCCCCCCTATTGCGTCCACCATTTTATTTTTCCAAAAATTAATATCGGAATCAAATTTAGCGGCATCAAAAACGCTTGCATACGAATGTCTGTTGCAAAATGTCTCCTATATTTCAAAATTTTCTCTTCTATATCGAATCCTCCATTTTATTTTTCTAAAAACTATTGTAAGAATCGAATTCAGCTACCACAAGAGGCTTTGAACACAAATATTTGTTGCAAAATGCCATTTTTTAATACCTTTCTTCTATTTTAATCGCGCCATTTTGTTTTTGATTCTATATTCACAAATAGTGACCCAAATAATCGCGTGACACAAACTATCAAAAGAAATTGGCGTCCCTATATTTCAAAATTTTCTCCCCGATATGGTGTCTGCTATTTTATTTTTCCACGTAAAATTTAAAAATGGAATAATATATAGAAAGTCTTTTTCCTAAAATCAAAAATAGAACTGTAATCAAAGACCAAGTCTTTGGTGGGACAGTCTGTATATTCAATGATATTATCAATTATCCATCAATTCCAAGTTTTAAAAATTGAATTTCCCGCTATTATTGTGACAATATTTTATGACGTTTTCGACCGCATTTTTATGCACTGATTATGTTTTCATTTTAATACACATTATTAATAAAAGGGACAGATAAACTCCACGCGTAAAACGGAATAAATTGAAAACGCTATAGATTTCACTTATTAAAAATAATTAAGGAAATATAAATACCACATATACGCAGTGTAAAAAATCATAACACATAATAAGATTTTAAATATTTGCCGCCTTGTACTCGACATTTTCCGACGACAAATCCGAACTCGCCCGAACGTGTCGCATCTCACTGTGTACCCGGCTAATATAATCTATATCACCTGTCACATCGGCATTCATAGAATGTCTCGGCAAACGAAGTAATAGAAATAGTGACCATTTAAAAACATCTCTATTTTATAGAAAATATTAAGTTACGTGTGCTTTTGAATTATAAAATCGCTATATGAACAGTTTACCAAATACGATTTCTTAGAAGCGACAAATATTTCAGCGGCTGAACGCATTTACCCATCAACGTTGAACGCGCCTATAATTGTTGACGTTTACGGTATTTACATTCGTGTTTGACATGCGTTTATACATTTTCTTATTTTCGTTGTTCAAATTGAATATCCCAACACGTTTTTGCAATTTGTAATTGCTCTAAATCATGGGAAGCGTCGTTAGATATGAAAAACGACCTCAGTAAGTTTTTAGTGGAGATATTATGGATTATTGGTAATTAAATTGAAGAGTGTTTTCAGTCAAGACAGTGGTATCGGCGAAATTTATGTGGAATAGATACAGTTGTGTCATTTGGTAGTGTACAGATTTTAATAAAAATAAAAAGTCATAAAAATTAGTGTATCTTGTTGATATTTACAGAAGAATTATATCTTGATAGCTTAAACTCTTTTAAATATAATCAATGGAACGCTTTGCTAGTAAAATTGCTCTGCGCTTAAATTGTTTTGTTCCTCAGATGTCATCAAGCTCCCATTTAAATGGCATCGTAGGCATAAACGCCACAAAAAAAAACGAAAATATAATTTAATTTAAGGGGAGGTTTACATGTATTTGACTGGAAAAATCGATTTTTGGTTTTTTGCATTTTTTGAAAGCTCCAAATATATAACATACATGGTTAAAGCGGTTTCGTAATATTCGCATTGTTTAAGCCGCTACGGCTTATTAAAAGAGCGGGTGTACCGAACACAAACGGAGCATATTAGATGTAATACTATATTCGACTCGGGGCTACTCGGGTCGAAATATCATACTTATTGTTTGTTAATGTATATATAGTTGTCTTTAATGATTAGAAATGCCACTGCAGTCTAGATCACAAATAAACGACAGAGTAGCTATTTATATGTACAATAATATGAAGCAATTAGATCCGAAATAAAACGCACATTTGAAGAAACTGATCTAACAATATTTTTTTACTTAAAACACACTTTCCCACGCTTTAGAAAACTACTTACCATAAAATGTATTAATTTATTGCATATGCACTTACTTACACTAAATTTCTTAGAAAAGTTGGCTAGAATATGATGGCAAAGGTAACCGCACTACGGATCATCAGAGTAGCACAGGAAAAATGGAAGTCGATGCGATGCCTTAAAAGAAATTTTCGCACGATTTCGGATAGGCGACTGAGACAAGACAACTTTTTAAGCAATTTGTGATTTTTAGCCGTACGAAGATGTTACTGTTCAAGAAAAAAAGAGAATGCGTTGGAGATGTACAAAAAAGAATGAGTAGACTTTGAAGAAAGGGCGCTGGTAAACTGACTGACAAAGTTATTGATAATTTAACAATAGTGTACTATGGACTGGCAATTAGGCAACATCCAGATTCTGCATAAAAAATGAAGGCAGCTATTTGGGCTACATTTCATTATAAATGTTCAACCGACGCGGATCCACGACACATTTATTGTCCAAAAGGTGGAGACAGCCTGTGTAAGTGGCGCGTTGCAGAAGCCAAGGTTGAGCTTGCTTCATTCATACATGACCCTCTTTTGTAAAAAAAAAAATCAAGATGCTATTAGGCCGATTTATGAAGTTTTTTCTAGAGTGATTTATTGCAAAGATGCATTGGAAAAATTGTCAAAACTGAAACGACTCGTTTAGTTCATGTAGAAACTAGCTCCAAAAGATTTGCCTGACCCATAAACAATTCAACTTGCTACCTACATTGCCGCAAATTTATTCAATGAAGGTTACTTTTTCTGTATTACAAATAATGAATGCGGTGGAAATTGCAGTAGGACTTGATGCCAAAATTTTTTCATCAATTCTGATCGTCAGCGCATACAACGAACAGAGTATGTCCTGCGCTGCAAAACTTGCTGTGCTGTCTAAAGGGAAGCAACAAATTTTGCAAATGCAGAAGTATGAAGAAGAAGAAGGATTAATGTATGGTGCTGGAATAGCTGACTAAGTGAATGTTGAACTATTTGTAAAAAATTTTGCTGAGAAACTTTGAACGCGTTTTTCTCGAAACATGATTTTTCAAATCTGCGTAAGTTCTAGTTCTTCAAGTGTTCAATATATCAACTTAATTCTTTTGTTTTCTTAAAGTAAACAGTTTTTATTGGAGGTTATACCTATAATATACTAAAAATTGCAGTATTCCACATTTTTATATCCACATAATTACAAAAAAGAAATAGAAAATAATCAAATTAAAGTCCAGGTATCTGCCACATTGTTTGCTTTCGACTTATTTGGTTAAATTTAGGTATAACCTCCAACAAATTTAATATATTTCTAACTCTTCTTTTTATTTTCAATTTCAGATCACTTTTGCGTATGCTAGAGTTTACGCAGTTTGACCGTGTTTTCTGTGCACACTGCTACCTAGATACAAATAGCGAACGTTATAGTGGTCTTGTCATTAAAGAAAATATATTTTTTTAATGTCCAAGTTTTAATATATTTATTAAGAAAAAGCCGTATTTCGTATATCTTTTCCTTTGTCTGAAAAAAAAAGCTCAAAGTTTTTGGACTTTTCCGATGTATATATGTAAACCTCCCCTTAATTTCAACAAAGCTTACAACATAACTCGTCATTCTTCTATAATTATCACAGGGTTACCACAAATTTCTTCAGAGGTGGATCATAATGGCTCGATACTTATTGGGAGAAATTTTACGATAAACTTTTCACACATCTGCACACACTCCACAGCTCTGCTGTTGGAGTACATTCTGTGATACTGTGATACTATATTTATTATTGGCATTACATCTAAAATGATTGGATAATAAAATTTTGGTAAAATCAGTTTGTGGTTTTAATATTTAATTAATATATATCTTATATAATGATTTATATGTAATAAGGAAAGTGAAAATAGTTATTTAAATACCTAAATATATATATAGGATAGATCATAAATGATAGCGCAGCCAAAATATTTACATCGTAGCTCCTTCGAGTAAATGTTATGATACAATAAAAGGATGTAGGTTAGTGAGTCCTTAATAAAAAATGAAGGACACCTCTCATTTTGGTCAAGCGTAGGAAAAAATACCACTTCCTGCCATATGTACATCGGCCAATTATTTGAGTAAAATATTTCTTCCGAGAAGCTGTTCGATGAACTTTAAACACATCCTTAAGCTTTTCACAGTTTGTCTGAGAAACCACAGAACAAAATATATTTATTTCCTTTAATTCTATATCAGAATTGCAGTTTACGTTACAAAATATACAACTACAATTTGAAGACATTTTAGTAAACACGGTATAGTGCCACAAGACAGCTAATACACTGCTTAAATTTGAATGGACACACTTCCTTGAACATGTGACAAGATGTTTTTTACGTAGATTCCATATGTAGCTACGGATATGTCAAAAATACTGATTTTCTATATTTGTAGCAATTTGTTTAGTTTTACCGAATTCAGTAGGACTTTTAGATACAGGTAGATGACTTATAGGGTCATCTACCTTGTGATTGCTTGCCGCAAATGCAGTAGTAAGTTTTCAGTAGAATTTTGCGTACAGTAAAGCTGGACTATTGGATCAATGAATAAAGGGTCCTTAATTCGAGAAGTTTCGATCTCATTAATTTATTTGTTCTGTATGTGATGTTTGCGAAGTCTCCTTCGCCGGTATACAATGTTTTTTTCCGGTAAATGCTCCAAATCAACTTTTATAACCGTGTTTGAGTGAAATAGGAGAAGCACCATCTTTACAACAATAACTGTATCACATATACCTAATGAACGTAACTATATGGGTAGAAAACTTCGCTCTAATAATAATGCCTAGATCACAGAACCTGTTTACAAAAGTATGGGCTAGGTTTGGAAAAAAAGTAATTTGAATATAATAATTACATTAAATTAACTACAATTGTGATTAGTGTAATCCTTATTTCTTAATAATATTCACTTTGTTAATTGAAGAGTCCTCATTGTTTAAGTGAAATTAATAGGTTTGTTAATTTAATAAACTGAAAGCAAAAAAATAATATGATATATCAACTATTTTCTTAATTTTCGCAATATCTCTAAAATAAACGAGTTTTTAATAGTTTGAGGGTTTGTTTGTTGATTTCATTAACGACAATATGTAAATCTCTAGGGATGTTGGCAGTTGGTATATTCACCAACTCCAACAGTATAAAAATTCTCGTTTATAAAGTTTTCCCACTCCATCTATGCAATTTATTATATTTACTAATAAAATATTACAAAACATCTCACAATATTTTCTAGAAGATTGTGCTACAATATTTTCTAACGATTTTATTGCTTTTTTTGTAACTGTGGTATATACCACAGTTGTATATACCACTATGCGAACTTTTCTCTGGGTTGGAAGCGTACTTTCCGAAGTACAGGATGGCAACGAAATTTATCGGTTACTTCAATAAAGTCTAAAGTGTTATCATATTGCCGGAACGCAACTATTGTGTGAGCAGAAGAGAGCTGTTAGCCATGGGCAAGTCCGTGGAATACTTCCATAAGTATCTTTATAGTAGAAAGTTTCTATTAAGAACTGATCATGCGGCAATGATGTGGTTGCTACCCTTCAAGATGGATAGAACGTCTGTAAGAGTATGATTTTGACTCAGAATATCGGGCTGGAACTAATCACCGCAATGCTGACGCACTGTCAAGAAGATCCTGCCCAAAGGACTGTGCACATTGTCATGGCGCCGAGGAAAAGGTCGAAGCAACCTACTGTCGAGTTTCTGTCATAGATAATACTGGAGGCGAGACCCCATCCCAGATAACAAAGAGTCCGATGAGGATTTGAAACCCGTACTGGAGTGGAAGAGGGAAGGCACGCGGCCCAATTGAGAAAGAGTAGCTCTGCATAGCAGAGAGTTGAACTCGTATTGGGGCACAATAGCAGAGCCATTCTATTAGGTGAATTGTAAGGATGATGTAAAAGAATTGTGTAGGAATTATAGACTTTGCGCTGCTGTTAATGGTCCTCACCAAATAAGAGGGTCCCCTATGAGGCAATACAATGTTGGCAGTCCCTTCCAGAGAATTGCGATTGACATTGCCGATTCTTAATGAATGCGATCTATTGGATGATTTAACACCGTTTTCTAAACACAACGTCTTTTTAATATGCAACTCCTATTTCTTAGTGCTATAATATTCTCTCTTTAAGACGTTTTCTCAATTATAAATATACAGAACCACTCATTCAAAAGTTTTTTGAGAACCATTATAAAATTAAGTGAATGTTTATGCTATTTGATTCAAATCTGACCTAATTACGTAAATAGTTGTTCCCAATACATCTTTAAGATGTTGAAATTTTTTATGCCCACTGGAATTAACGTTTAATAACACAAGGTTACACTTTGCAGGTCAGTCACATTTGGTGGTTTGTTTGGATATGTTAATACGCAGAAACAAACTCGAAAACAGATACACGTGCAATGCAGGTGGTGCGTATAATCCAATACTGTATTAGATTAGGTGAGGTTTCTATATTTCTATCCGAGGGAAAAATTCTGATTGGTTGATGCTTCTGAATGTCTAGAGAAAATAGTAAATCCTCATATCTGAACAAAGAATTCACACCAAATTCTAGTAATTTCTGTTCTATTAAATACGCGTAGTCAATTCGTCTGGCAAAGTTTGTAAAAATCAACACTAAAATATTTGACTAGCGCAAAATTAACGCCAACACCGTAATATTTTCAACAGTGTAATTTTAACGGATCAAAAGTGCCTTTACTTGAAAATTATTTAATTATTATTTATCTGTTACTACAAAATTATTATATATTATTGTATAATATATAATAATTTATTTTTTTTAAATATATTTATATTATTTAAAGATATACAGTGATCAGTAGAAGAGTGGCGCCGTAAGACCGATTTTTTTAATGGCACACCCTATAGATTTTTAAAGATTTAAATATTAATAATAATATTGAAGTAGCTTTTCGAATAAAAAAAAAGATTTTTTTTTCAATTTTAGATTGCTGTGTTGCCAAATTATTCAGGAAAACGTGTAAAATTTCGAGATCGCATGTAGTAACAAAAAGCATCAAGATAATCGTTATGTTAATTTTCCAGTGACAATATTTGGTAATTATGCAAAGAAGATGACTCTGCACAGCGGGTATAATAAAATGTGATTATAATCTACAAGTTGTTTTGTTTAAAGTGAACGCTCTGTATTTTGTTGTTTTCTTTTATTCCTATTTAAATGTGAACACAATATTATACTTAAATATTTTCGATGGTGATATAATAGAGCGCACCAAATCGTTTGACTTCAGTGTTTTGCCATTTATAACTACGTTTTTATACAGAAGGGCTCTGTTGCATCCTCCAAAATAAGAGGCATATTATGTAGATCCAAGTCAGATAGTTTCGACACTAAAGTAAAGCTCTTTGACAGCGTCACTCGTGCAACCCTCCTATATGCTTCCGAAATATGGGCGTTAGAATACTTGGACTTAATAGGGAAAGTACAAACCGGTTTTTTCAAAAAACTGTATCATTGGCTGAGCACTACTCCAGGATATATGGTACGACTGGAAACAGGACAAGTTCACATCAAGGTGGAAACACTTAAAAGAACATACAATTGGTGGGAAAAAATTCTGGAGATGCATGATGACCGACTCCCCAAACAATGTCTTAATGCGCTAATACAGTTGGATCAATCCGCAAGTAATATAAAACGTATAAATTGGGTTTCACAATTAAAGAAGATCTGCGCGGAGATTGGAGAAACGGAGATTTGGAACGTAAGTCAAACACGTTTGTTAATAAACACAAAAAAAAACATGACATACTGGAAAAATATACAAATCATATAATAAGCAAAGATATTGAAGCAGTAACAAAATCCAAATACGCGCCTTTATACCGACACATAAGTAATCTAAGCATGGGTGAAGATTACATGAAATTTAGAGCAAACATAAAGAAAATCAGACTAATTAGCCAAACTCGAGTCGCTAATTACAGAGAGATTCAATGGTATCATAATAACAACCCTTACAAAATAAGAACTGACAATTGCTGCACCATCTGCAACACCCACGAACTGGAGACCTTGCAACACTTCCTGTTGGAGTGTCCTATTTATACCCAGCTACGTAGACATTTTTTGCTGACTGCATCTGATACACTGACCGTAGAAACACTGCCGACAATAAGCGATGAACAACAGATGACCCGCCTCAATCACTACATTGACGGCGCCCTCCGACTGCGTTCATTCATTTTTAATGAGTAATTTTGTTTATTTCTGGAATTGCCTTGTTTTTTTTTCTTTTTATGTTAAATTAAAATATGTAATGTTATTATTTTATTTAAGCTACGAACCCTTCTGTAAAACATGTCTAATGTATAAACAGAATAAACCTATTCTATTCTATTCTATTCTATTCTAAACTACGTTTGGGGAGCGTTGGATCATTGAAGACAACCTCGGCGTTGGGTAAATAACCGTTTTTATTGGTTTAAATTTTTTGTTTATATCTTATCTATTTTTATAAATAAAATCGCACTACAGTTGTAAGTTCATTACTAAGTAGTTGATTTTGGTGCCAATTTGCTCCTTATCTGATGAAAATTTACCAAAGGGAAGAATTGGTGCAGTTACGAATAAATTTATGTAAGTAGTTATAACAAGTATACAATTTTAGCAAGTACCTATGATTTATTAAAAATTATTTATCTGGTTTAATCTGCATTAGACGTTAAAAAGATCCTAATAGTTGAGTTTTATTATTTTCGCACGCACATTAGATAAATTTTAAGCTATCGAATGATGTCATTGTGATATGAAAATTAAACACGTTTATCCAAAATATCATGTGGCGAAATTTGAAAAGCATTAGCTATTGCTTTTGAATTTAATGTATACTAAATAACCTATTATGTTTAAATTTTTGAAGAGGTGAAAGAACAGCAACAAAAAAAAAACATTCCGACAGGCTACAATATCTTAAATCCAGATTTATTTATTTCATGTCCAACGTGACCAATTAGTATGATAAGCGGGTGTTATTTATAAACGTATATGACACCATGGTTAATCCACATGGCCAATCACAGTAGGTAGATTGGCATCAATGTTGCAATATATGGGGATATTTCTTATTATTGAAATATAATAAAAGCGTTTTGGAGAATAGGACTATGTATGTATGTATGTAATAGAAGGGTGGTGTTACACTGCGACCTAAAAGATCTATTGTGTCCCCTATTCTTGCTGCTTTACAGCTGGCCTTCCAATCCTATTCCTTTTAAAAAGTGTAGGATGTCAGAGGGCCCCAGTCTAGGTAAGTCTCCCTCTTCGATTTCACATGCACCCAGGTACAATGCCCTCGGGTTGCACAGTGCTACGCAGTTTGAGAGGAGGCGGATGGATGTTTCATCCTGTTCCCCACAGAATCTGCATTCAGGATCTTTTTCCAATCCAAGCTTACTCAGGTGTCCTTTCAGTCTACAATCGCCTGAAAGTATTCCTGTTAATATGCGAACATTGTTCTTACTCAGGTTGAAGCATTCTGTAAACCTCTTTTTACTTTGAATTTTACTTTGCCTCATTCCCTGGAGATTTTCCCAGTAACTGGATTTTCTCTGCTCCATTTCCATTTTTAGTTTCTTCAGTATTGTACTGCTACTTAACCCGCAAAAGGGTTCAGGCCCTACGAAAGGCATTCCAGCCCCTTTTTTGCGAGGTTATCCGTTATTTCGTTTTCTTCCACTCCTGTGTGACCTGGAACCCACAGAAGGGTTACTTTATTTCTTTTGCCTAGCTCATTTAGTTTCCCTAGGCATTCCCAGACCATCTTGGAGCTGATTTCATATGAGTTCAGCGCCTTGATGGCTGCTTGACTATCAGACACGATGATAATCTCCTGCTTCCGATAGTTCCTTTCTATAATGAACTGAACACATCTTCCAATAGCGTGTATTTCCGCCTGAAATATACTTGGGTATTTTCCCAAGCTTTCGAAATATGTAGTTCTAGGCCCATATATTCCTATTCCAGTTCCTTCTGCCGTTTTGGAGCCATCAGTGTACCATTTGATGGCATTTCTATTCAAGTTCAAGATGGTGTTATGATCCCACTCGCTCCTGTTACTTAGCTTTATGGTGAATTCTTTCACAAAGCTAAATTTTTTAACATATCATCCCGGGGCATATCCCAGGTTTGATCACCGTCAGGAGATTGAGGCCTTATGCCTAATCATTCCTTCCTTGACCATTCTTAGTGCGGTTCTTTTCGCCACACCCTCTACTACAATGTGGAGGGGGCAAGATCCAATACTACTTCAATAGCTGCTGTTGGGCAGGTTCTCATAGCCCCCGTTATGCATACACATGCTAATCTTTGCACTTTCGAGAGGTTAGTTCTCGCGGTGGCCAGATTAGTTCTTTTGGTCCATGCTACTGATGCATAGGTGATGATCGGTCTCACTATCGCTGTATACATCCAAAGCAGTATTTTTGGGTTGCATCCCCAATTTTTCCCTGCAAAGTTTCTGCACAGAATAGGACTAACATGTGTTTAAAATTCAAAAATGTAGTTTGACATACGTTACGTGGCTACTGGTATAATGGTAAAAAATGCCGAAAAAACGGAGGCTAAAACTTCTGCAATGGTAGATACTTGAAAAAATGAATAACCAAAATTTCCTAAAAATATTTGTTAAATTCCTACCTTTAATTTTTTAGTAGGTCAATCAAAGTAAAACCTTTAAATTCGGTTAATACTACGACAGTTTCCTCAATTATTGCTTAATTAATACATCTAAAGTCAAAAAATAGCTTTTCATGGAAGCGTAGCATACCGGGTGTCCAACCTAAGATGCAACGGTCCATAGCAGATTTATTATTGTTTCCTTGAAAAAATGTTTCGAATAAATGTTGCCTCAAATCATATTCTACATATGTTAAAATTAGTTTCAGTAATGGCGGACTTCCGGTGGTACCGGAAGTAGTACTTTATTATTTTAAATGGAACACCCTGTATATTATTGCACTTTTGGATTCCTTGTTAAATTTAAATAACAATACATTAGGCATACATTGGGGCTAAATTGAACCGTTTTTCGAATTACATGACGTTTTTCGAAAAAAATGACATTTGTAGTGTCTTCGGTGTTTGGAAATATCTCTGGAAATGCGAAAGTTAGAAAGATGCGGTTTTCAGGTTTCGCTTCACCATGAAACAGCAAACGTCTTTTATTTTAAAATTGTTGCGTTTAAATTACAGCGGTATTAAATAGGTATCTGTAATGTTCGAACTCTAAAATCATGGATAACTTGATTTTTTTAAATTGAACAGTATAGCAATTTTTACATAAATGGATGTAAAATTTAATTTTCTTTCGATTTCATACGGGTACTATTGTGTCTATCTCCAACAGTTTTGGAGATATTCGCAATTTTTCAGTTTTTCTCGATAGATACATATTGCAATACTGACATGCTTAGAAAGTGGCCAACAGAACGCAATAGGACCACTGAAAACAAACAAAACTTGAAATTAAAAAAAATGTGGAATTTACTAAAGCGCGTTCTGAAACATCGGAGGTGAACATAGTAAAGATAAAAGAAAACACAAGATTACCGGTATGTCAATCAATCAGCACATTTTTCGAACTACATTACTCTACCCAATTATCGCGTACGTACACACAAAAAAATAATTACTCAATTTGAATATAAGTGCATCACATTGAATATAACATAACTTCCTATATAAACAAGAAGATGATGTATTTATATTGAGAATAAAATTTGTTCAGTTTTTCAAACCCATGAATTTGTTAGACGAAACAATTTTTTAGTTCAAATGTAATCAATATACTAAAATCATTATGAACATATAATATTTTCACCACAAGAATAATTATTTTAGATTTGAGTAAATAGATTTTCTCAACTGGAAACTATGATATTTATGCCTTAATAATTTATGTACATTTGATAGAGGTATATAAAAGTATTATTTGAAGTATTGCCATTATTTGGTTCCAAAATATAGGTATATTGAACTGATAATACTTACTTGCTTAATCTAAGCATTTCTACTATTCAAGGGTAATAATTACCTACTAATTTTGTATCTGTAACACCAAAAAGCCTCGGTAGGGGAAAATTAATAAATAAAGAAATATTATGTAACTAAATAAATTTACTGTCCTACTTTATAGTTTTACAATGTTTGGGAGAAGATAGCGTATTGGGGTACTCCAGGAGTGCGCACGGGATATGTATATATGTTATGCGTATCCGTCGTTGGGATCGGTTTTCTCGGGATACTTCCCACTCAATGCCTGGGCCTGGCATCTAGTCGGCGTTCAATCAGTGCAATAATTTGCTGGTATTGCCTACTGAAAACTAATAACTAGTAAATACCTACATGTTTGTTAATGTACACACCTACTATGTTCACATATTATCGACACAATGGCGCTGACTCCAAATAATATTTCAAAGTTTTTTAAACCAGTAATCCTTTAATATTCGATAACACGTACGTATTTACCTTCGAATATTTTAATGGTAGCATCTGTACATCAGCTCCATTCCACCCCATTCTCTAAGTAGCTGTGAAACTGCTGGGGCATCCATTTAGATTTACTTACACTCACAACCAACAACACTGTTCGCTAGTCAATCAAAAAGTGACGCCAAGTAAAGCGTATGTATATGCAAAACCCCCTACACCCCTCTAAAAAAGAGGGAACCAAAAGGGCTTAGTGCAATAAATGGTGGGGTAAAATTCGTTTCAAATGTTTAAATATTATGGTAATTTCAATTTGATATTTCATGTTTTCAGTACAAAACATTTAATAATTTTATATAGTAATTCATTATACCAAACGTATAAGGAATTTTATTTTGAATCTACAGACTTTCTCACTATGATTGCATAGATTTATTCCTTACAACAATAACAATGTTCATTTGGAGGAAGTATACTTCAATGCAGATATTTATACTATTTGTTCTAAGAGTATATTGTGTTTTCAGAGAATTTACTGTTATGTTCTAACCAACAAGATTTACTTCATTTAAATATATATATTAAGTTTCGATTTTTGAATAAATAAAAATATTCAGATTGATAATAGATTTTTTGTGTGTACACATCGAGCGTCTTGCTCGCAACAGGCTACACTTTAAACGCTAGTGTTGTCATTGTACCGAGAATTTGTATAACACTATTATATTAAATGTTTCAAATGCTGTCCGTTTTGGGCACTACAGAATCGAAATCGTTTTTGCACACTTCTGAACATTTCTGAGCATTTCTGATGTGACTTCTTGAAACGCTCTTAAAATACGATGGCGCATATCATCAGTCGTTGTTGGTGGCGTCTCATAACCTTCATTTTTAATGAAACCCCATAAAATAGAATAGCATGCTTGTAAGATCTGGCGATCTCGGAGGCCTCTCACAGGTCCTCCACATCCAATGCAGCGACAGTATTGTGAGGCAGAGCCTACTTTGACTTTAAAGATGCCACTTCAAACATCTCTTTAGACCGTTTTGTTTGTTTCCAGTAGTCCTATTGTGTGGTGTTGGCCACTGTCTAAGCAGGTCAGTATTATTGCTGCCAATCCCAAGCCTGGTGAAATACGAGGAGAAGGTGGCCGACACTTCGCAATATACAACTAAAACCGAATCAACCCCAAACACTAGATACATCGTGAATTACCGGCATCGCAAAAATCGAGAGTGGGGACGTAATATCTATCGCTTAAGTAGGTGAATAAGCAGCAGTCAAATAGAAACTGCGTAGAAGAGCAGATGCGTTACCGTTAGGCCGACGTATTCATGCCATTATTACATCCACTTATTAGTGCACTTTTGCTATAATTAGTTATGTCGTGTATTGATTGTACATTTTTATTTAAGCACTTGTTTGGCTGGAACTAATATTGTTTTCACTATTTTTTCCTTTTCACTTATTTTATAAGTTCTAATCACAATTTAGCCGGAGATATTTTCATTAATTGAAACTTAGTTTGTTAATTTCCATTTTCGAAACCCTTTTGCTTTTCATTAAAAAACAATTTCAAACAAACACCAATTATTGTGCTGACGTTTACTGAAAATATCAGGGGCAATTACTAGCAGAAGTAGGTATTCAATTATTACTTGAAGAAACAAAAGACAAATAATTTATTAGTGACTATTTCGAATGTTGGATATGCGATTATTTTTTATTTCTAACTAGATAAGTAAACACAACGTAATTTTTCTAAATACGCTCATCCTGAATGAATGCGTTGCGTTTACCAAATCAGACTACCTCGGGTCTTCGGTACTTCGTATCGTCGCTTGAGCCAGCATAAGAGCGGCGCGCTTCGAGAATATTCGGGTGTTCGCATTTAGAATAGCGCGTACGGTATATCTATCGTGGAAAACTGAAAAATCGCGAATATCTCCAAAATCGTTGCAGATAGACACAATGGTACCCGTATAAAATCGAAAGAAAATTAAATTTTGCACCCATTTATGCAAAAATTGCTATACTATTCAATTTAAAAAAATCAAGTTATCCATGATTTTAGAGTTCCAACATTACAGATCCCTATTTAATACCGCTGTAATTTAAACGCAACAATTTTAAAATAAAAGGCGTCTGCTGTTTCATGGTTGAGCGAAAACTGAAAACCGCATCTTCCTAACTTTCGTATTTCCGGAGATATTTCCAAACACCGAAGACACCACAAATGTCATTTTTTTCGAAAAACGTCATGTAATTCGGAAACGGTTCAACTTAGCCCCAATGTATGCCTAATGTATTGTTTTTAAATTTAACAAGGAATCCAAAAGTGCAATAATATACAGGGCGTTCCATTTATAATAATAAAGTTAGTATCTATTTCCGGTACAACCGGAAGTCCGCCATTACTGAAACTAATTTTAACATGCGTAGAATATGATTTGATTGATTTATTTGAAACATTTTTTCAAGAAAACTATAAATCGGCTATGGACCGTTGCATCTTAGGCTGGACACCCGGTATAATTTTTGATTATTTCTAAGAATAGAATTACTTTATTACAATCTTATCTTAAAAACATTTTTTTTATTGAAATTTCAAATTATATCCATTTCAAGGAAAATTTACGCAGTTTTATTTATATTAAATTAACTATATCATGCTGAATAAATTGTTTAAGATAATTTTTCCTGAATGTAAATAATTTAGGATTAGTAAAATCGTTAAGGAGTTTATTAATGTATGACAGTGATGTATATTTTACTTCAAGATTACGATTTTTGTTATTGATAATAGAATATGTTTTTTATTAGAAATATTGGCTAGTTATTTAATTCTAGGATTTGATTAATGCCTAAAATTATTGCCGGTCTCTATGGATTCGTTAATTTAATAGCTCTGTCTATTTGAGATATAATTGTGCTTTTCAATGGTATGTTAATTTCCATTATAATTTAAATAAGTGGAAGAATAATTCAATGAAAATTTATTTGCTAAATTGTCGATCTGAACGAATTTAAGCCACTATACATGCGTTAATTAGCTAACGCTAATTAATAATTAGGTCACATTGATATCAACCGAGTGTTACACACATTTTTAAGTATATATACGAATTTCTCCGTATAAAACATTAGGTTGACCAGTAACACTGAAGATCCTTGGTAAGGTGATATGGTGTGGTGAAATGGTAAGGTGTATGGTAATATCAACCAAGTGCTACACACGTTTTTAATGTGACCTTATAATTTAAATATCTATTGGATACGATGGGTTTTTGATAAAATTTTGTGAAAATGTTGGTTTGATGGCGAATTAATGTTAAATTAAGAAAAACTACTTCTAAATAGTTTTATTTTGGTTTTCTTTTTCTAAAATAAATTGTAAATGAGGTATGCAATTATTAAATAATTCTAAAGTATATTCAATTTTCATATAGTTTATAGAAGGCGAATCTAAAACTTAATGGGGTGATTATATTATTTTCTATACCAAAACTTGGTTTACGTTTGATATCGTCTCACACTGTAAAAAATTACAGTAATTTTGCCATGGTAAATTAGGAATATTACATGTAATAATGTTGTGAATTTACCACAATAAATCACGTAAATTTTGTTTTACGTTTTTTTTTCTAGGATATTTAACATGGATAAAAAGATTTCGGTAAAATTTATAGCTTTTTCATGTAAAAACTTAGATGAAAAACTAAAGAACTAGATGTAACAATTCGAAAGGAAAATACAGGAAAAAAACCTGTACAACTTTATGTTTACTATCAAAATTTACTTAAAAGTGTAAAATTGACAATTTTTTTGGGTATTTAAATTTGGGTAAAAATTTGAGGATCTTTTATATTTATTTTTACTTAAATTTTCGGGTAAAACTGTAGATATCATGGAAAATACGAAATTCATACGCCGCAATGTGATTGGTCATTAGGTTATTTAACTGTACGCGTTCGGCAAATATACAGTTCATATTGAAAAATACATTAGCATGTGAAATTTACTAGATGGTAGAAATGTTACCTTATGAAGCAAATTTACCGGTAAAATTGTGGGCAACTTTTTTTACACTGCATAGCATATCCAAAGATTTGTTTAGAAAAAGTTTCTTTAAATATATATTGAAAATATCTTGTAGTTAATGTTAATTCAAGAACTTATTCTTGTTAGCGTGGGGAGGTAAAATCTTGTATTTCATTCCAGTGGTTTGGATGGAACGTATTGCTAAGTTTATTGGCATATTTGTATATAGTGAATTTGTATATTTAATGTTAGAATATTATTATTAGGAATATTTATACTGTCGATGCAACTTTTAAAATGAAGAGAATTGTTGTATGTGGGATTGCGCTTTACGTGTAATATTTGAAAGAGTATCAGTTAGATATTTTGCTTAATGTTAAAACGGACTTTGTATACTACTAACAATGGATCTTAAAGTGATATGTTGTTTATGCAACTTAGTCCATAAATTTTCAGCGGTAATGAATAATTGATTTTTCAGTTTATCAACTAATTCTGTTGTGATGAATTTTTCTGCCCACGATTTAAGTTGTTATTGAATTTTAGATAGTTTTTGGTGAGACTGTTTGATAACTTTGTGTAAGTCTTTGATCTTGTAGAATATCGTTCATTTTGTTCTCATAATCTATTTTACTCATCACCACAGTTTTGTTACCTTTATCTGATTTAAGTATGATTAAATTGGGGTTGCTGTTTAAAAAGTTTTTTGTAGTTTGTTAAGATATTTTTTTTTGTTGTAAGGATTTTATTTGAAGTTTGTAATACATTATATAATTTTGATCTTATATGAGTCTTTTAGTCTGTTATGCAACTATCAATGGCTGAATTTACATTCGCGGTCGTGAATTACTATATCGATTTGTTTTGATATGCAATAGCCTAGTTTGGACCTAGTCTTAAAGTATCTGGAATCGCGGAAGGTAGTTATATACCTATTAAATTGCAAACCCATTTTTTATTCTTTTATTTCTTGTATCTTGCGCAATTCCATGTAAACGTCTGTATAAAAACGGCAAATGTGAAACATCAATCCACGAATAGCAGTACCAATTTCGCATAATATGTCACCAAAAACAGTGTTACAAAGTGAAACTGTGACATTCTTTTCGGCAAAACAGTTACACAAAATGCTCATTGTATATGTAAAAGAGAAAAAAAAATATTTTATTTGCATTAGTTAGAAGTTTCGTATAATCAATAAATAGTGTTACACTATTTATTGATTATACGAAACTTAAAATTAAGGATTCAGAACTTGGGTGATACCTTCTGAGAACCTAATTACATATTTGCAACATGGGTTATTTAAGGATCTTTGAACAATTCCTTATCACGTTTCTAACTTTGTTAGATATAAGAAATATATTCTTTTTTAATATCTATTAATTGATACACATTTTCAAAAGTTGTAATACACGTGTTTTATTTTTATACCATGTATCCTAACTGTATATTTATACCTACCCTGTTATCTAGAATTTTAACACGAACATATTCTTTTACAGAAATGCACCGTAAAGCTGTAAAGCAGCGGAAAGTTGAATTGTAGACTGTCAGGTGTGCAATCACGAGCAGCAGTGATGGCTTCTGATGAAAATACACTTTTCTCCGCCGTTGAAAAGAAACAACTCGCTAAAGTAAAACAATTACTAGAAAACGGTATAGATGTCAATATGATTGATGGATTTGGAAGAAGCGCTCTTTCATATGCAGCTAATAATGGGCAAGTCGATATCGTAGATTTGTTGTTAAGATATAAAGCAAATATAAACTTGGTTGACAATTACGGAACAAGTGTACTTTTATCCGCCATTCTGAGAACAGACTCGGACATTTTCCCATCTATAGAATCCGTAAAGTACCATAAGATTTCTAACTCTACAAAACACGGCCAACTGGACATCTTGAATTTGTTATTAAAACAAAATGTAAACATAAATTGGGTTGATAAATACAATAGAAATGCACTATGGTATGCCGCTGAGTGTGGACAATATGACGTCGTAAATTTGTTGTTAGATTATGGCGCAGATATGAATAATATTGACAAAAACGGAAAAACTGCGCTGTTATGCGCTGTTGAGGCTGGACAACTGGCTATCGTGGAGTTGCTACTAAAACGCGATATAGATATCAATAAACCTGATAAGTTTGGGAGACATGCACTTTTATATGCTGCTGAGTATGAATATGTCGATATGATCCCAATCCTGTTAGAAAATGGAGCGGAAACGAATAGAACGGATAAATATGGAAGGCATGCGCTTTCATATGTTGCTAACTATGGACATCTAAATGAAATAAAATTGCTATTAGAGAATGGTTCGGATCCCAATATTAGCGATGTGCACGGAATGAGTGCATTCCTATATGCTGCAGAGTATGGACATCTAGATATAGTTAAACTATTATTAGGGAAGGGTTGCTGCGTGAATTACATTGATAATCACGAAAAACATGCGCTTTCCTGGGCTGCTGAAATGGGACATTTTGAAACAATAAAATTCCTGATAGAAAACAACTCTGAGTTAAACAAAACTGACAAATACGGAAGATCTGCAATTTCCTATGCTGCCGAAAAGGGACATTTAGATGTAGTACAATTATTATTAGAAAATGGTGCTGATCAAAAGAAAGTTGATATACACCAAAGGACTGCACTTTCCTATGCTACTGAAAATGGACATCTAGACATTGCGCGATTCTTAATGGAGAATGGTGCCGAACTAGATAAAACTGATAAACGCAAAAGAACTGCACTTTCCTATGCTGCTGAAAAGGGACACCTAGATATAGTGCAATTCTTAATAGAAGAGGGCGCTGACCGAGAAAAAACTGATAATCAGGGAATATCTGCACTTTTGCATGCTGCTAGGGCGGGATATTTTAGTATAGTTGCTTTCTTATTAGATAATGGTGCTGGCCTTGATGGGAGTCATAAACAAGGAATGAGTGCCCTTTTGTATGCATGTGAAAAAGCACATCTAGATATTGTGAATTTTTTATTAGAAAAGGGTATTGATCCTAATAGTGTTGATAAACGTAAGAGAAATTCACTTTGGTACGCAGCTAAAGGGGAACAATTAGAGGGTAGTGCAGCTTTTACTGGAAAACGGGGCAAATATAAACAACATCGACAAACGCGGAAGAAATGTCCTTTCATGGGCAGCTGAATGGGGATATGTAAAAATTATGTCATTATTATTAGAAATGGGTGCTGATCGAAACAACACTGATATACACGGAATAAGTGCACTTTCGTATGCAGCTAGTGAAGGACATCTAGATGCAGTGAATTTGTTATTAGGGAATAGTGTCGATCATAACAGTGCTGATAAACGCGGGAGAAATGCACTTTGGTATGCAACTAAAAAAGGACGACTAAATATAGTTGAAGCTTTGCTGGAAAACGGCACAGATGTAAACAGTTCCAACAAAAGCGGAAAAAGCATACTTTCGTATGCGGCTGAATGGGGGCAAAGAGAAATTGTGTTATTATTATTACAAAATGGTGCTGATCAATACAAAACTGATACACACGGAATAAGCGCATTTTCACATGCAGCTAGTAAAGGACATGTAGATATAGTGAATTTGTTATTAGAAAATGGCGCTGACTACAACGCCACAGATATACGTGGAAGAACAGCGCTTTGGTATGCAGTTAAGGAAAAGCAATTACATGTAGTACGCCTTTTATTGAAAAACGGTACAGATATAAACAAAACTGACAAAAGTGGAAGAAGTGTACTTTCATATGCAGCTGAATGGGGGTATCTAAATATCGTGTTGCTCTTATTAGAAAATGATGCCAATCAAGACAAATCTAATATACACGTAAAAAGTGCACTTTTTTATGCAGCCAGCGGCGGCCACCCAAATATTGTAGAATTGTTATTAAGAAAGGGCGCCGATCCAAACAGTACTGACAAACATGGAAGAAATGCACTTTGGTATGCAACCAAAAAGAGTCGATTAGATGTAGTTATATCTTTATTGAAAAACGGCACAGATGTAAATAGTACTGATTTGCAAGAAAGAAGTATACTTTCGTATGCAGCTGAATATGGACAATTAAAGATGGCCTTGTTATTATTAGATAGTGGAGCTGCTCAGGACAAAACTGATATACATGGAATAAGTGCGCTGTCGTATGCATGCATTAAGGGACATGTAGATATTGTCAATTTGTTATTACAGAAAGGCGCTGATCCCAACAGTACTAATGTACGTGGAAGAGTTGCACTTTGGTATGCAGCTAAACAAAAACGATTAGATGCAATGATATCTTTATTGGAAAATGGCGCAGGTATAAACATTACTGATAAACAGGGAAGAAGTGTACTTTCGTATTCAGCTGAATGGGGACATCTAGAAGTTGTGTCGCTATTATTAACAAAAGGCGCAGATGAAAGTATAGTTGGTAATTCTAGAAAAAGTGCTGTTCAGTACGCTAAGCAACGAAAACGAGAAGATATTGTAAAATTATTAACCGACAGAAACCCATAAACACATAAATAAATTTATTTTATTATGTATTAGTTCTGCGGGCCTTTAAGGCCCATGACTTAAATTGAGTTCTGCTTTGTGATTATTTTTCTGCCTTTAAGTCTGCTGTCACTGCATCTAGCCATATCTTCTTCGGTCTACCTTTCTCCTTCTTTCACAACTCTTCTGGAATATCTGTGTTCTGGCGTCCTGCTTACATGTCCTAACCATCTCGTTGCTCTCCAATTGCCTACTTTTACCTCCTGTTATATCATCTCTTTCAACCTAATGTTTCTTCAGCTCGATACAAAAACTCCATGAAGACCTGAAAAGTTAACTGCTGGTGAAGACCTTATACCCAGCCTTTTTATTAGAAAAGCCTGTCATATTTTGAGCGGACCGATTTCAGTAATTATTAATTTGGCCATCAAAACCTCTACTTTCCCGAATAAGTGGAAACGAACTCGAGTAATCTCCGTTTTTAAAAAAGGGGATTCTTCTGAAATCAAAAACTATCGACCTATTTCGATTTTAAATAATTTCGCTAAAATTTTTGAACAATATCTGCATTCCACAATATACTTTAAAATACAACAACTTATTTCGCCACAACAACACGGCTTTATGATGGGACGGTCTACTGTGACTAATCTAGCTACGTTTACGCAGTTTGTCAGTGAAGTTATGGACGGACAGGGACAAGTGGACACAGTGTACACGGCTTTTTCGCACGCCTTTGATACTTTGGATCACACACTTTTACTATATAAAGTAGATTTCTTTGGCTTTTCTCCCAACTTGTGTTTGTTGATTCAATCATACCTAACTGACAGAATTAACTATGTATTTTATAACGGATTTTGTTCATCTGAATTTCGATTGATGAGCGGTGTTCCACGGGGTTCCAATCTTGGACCATTACTTTTCAATATATTTATTAATGATCTTCTTGAATCCCTGAATTGTCCCGTTTTGGCGTATGCTGATGATGTCAAGTTGTTCTGCTGTGTATCTGGTCCTGATGATGCAAATACCTTGCAACAAAATATCAACACTTTATTTGAGTGGTCTGACGCTAACAACTTGGTACTAAATATTGACAAATGCTACACTGTGTCATTTACTAGAAAAACTAAGCCACATAACTTTAAGTACACCATTGCTGACCGTGTTTTAAACAAATTAAATGTTATCAAAGATTTGGGAGTTACGTTTGACGCTGATTTGTCCTTCTCTTCACACGTCGAAAGTGCATGCTTATCTGCATCTAGAATGCTTGGCTTCCTCATTAGAACATCTAAACAGTTTAAAGATATCTCACTTTTCAAATCTCTTTTTTTTGCTTTTGTTCTACCTAAGTTGGAGTACGGCTCTATAATTTGGTTCCCTTATTATGCCTCGCAACAGATTCCTATAGAGCGTATTCAACGTCGATTTCTGAGTTTTTTATCATTCAAACAAAATGGAACTTATCCGGACTGGTTTATTTCTTATGAGGAGCTGCTAAATTTACATCAAATGCGTCCACTCAGCCATCGACGTAATGTTCATAGTGCTCGTTATTTATACAAGCTTATTAATAATAAAATTGATTCTCCCTCCTTACTGTCAGCTTTAAGTTTCAACGTTCCACGAATTGTGCCTCGTCATTCTACAACATTCAACATGCCAACCCCAAGAACTAACCTATTACTTAGAGCACCACTTTTACCACATGACACGGAATGCGGAAATCTACTATGAAGACATTTTCCTGGGCACTACTGCACAATAATATATTTATTTTTCTTATTGTATTCAACTTTTTCTTTATAATGTATATATTTTTCTACATATTTGTTATATGTGTTCACATATTATATATTTTTGTCCTGTAATTGGGGTTACCTGTTGGGCAAATAAATGTCTATTATTATTATTATTATTATTATTATTATTATTATTATTATTATTATCTCTTGGTATCTCTTTTTGTTTCTTCTTATTTTCTCTTACCCAATACTTTCGTTTAATCTCACTTGCCTTTTACTTTGCCGTGTCCTTTTTGGCTAATTTATGTTAGCTCTTGTCCTTTCTCATTGTCTGATTTTTTGCCAATATCGTCATATCGTTTTCCTGCTCCGTTGTTTTTACTAGTTGTTTGCTATTACTCCCATAGCATCCTTATCCCATTCGTAAATGTCTCCGTTAATTATTATTTTCTTATCTTACCTTTACTTCTGCCTACATTCTCCCCTCGCGATGCTTCTTAATTCTTTTTGGACGAATCTTTCCTCTACTGTCAAACCGTTGTTAATGTATTTCTTTGTCCCTTTTAATTTACTTGTTGCCTTCATTATTTCCTGTTTTGCTTCGAATGTTTCCAGTTCCACTTTTATTATTTGGAATCCTTGATCTTGGTTTATTATGTTAGCTTTCTTTACTTTGATGTTCACCTGTAGTTCGTCTCGTAAGAACTGTTCTATCCATTTTTCCAACTTTTCATGTACACCCACCTCCCTTATTATATATAATATTTGTTCGATTCTTTTCTTTAATTAATTTTTTTTCTATCTCTCACTCTGTTTCCTTCCTGCTCCATTCAAGTTTGCTCTCATTGTTCCTTTAGCTCTTTTATTTCGTTCTTTAATTCCGCACTACTTCTAGTCAAGTTTTCAATTATCTCTTTAATCACTCCCTTCAATTCTTCCATCATTTGTGTTGCTTACTTTCCTTCTTTGTCTTCTAGATTTGTACTCCTTTCTTTTCTCTCTCAGCTTTTCTCTTCGGTGTTCTTTCTTAATTTTTTTCTTTTAGTCTTACTAAATATGTCATCTTTATTCTCCTCTGTTTCGCCGCTTTCACTCCGGCATTTCTTGCCAGCTTTCATTCATCTGGATCAAGACCGGACAATGCATCGATCGCACGGTGCACTGTAACCCTAGTAAGCGACTAATGTTAATCAGACACTGATTAGGAAATAATAATCCGTTCTTATGCGTTTAGGGCGATTTTGACGAAATGTATCTAGAAAACTTATTTTTTCCGGCGAAAACTGGTCGCAAAAAATACGAGCACTTCTAATAAAAATTAATAAAATAAATATTGTGTCAATAATATGAAGAACCCCCTTCCCTATCTCTCGCCTCCCCTCCCCTCCCTCAACGACCCCTGTTAAAGATGGTGCAGCATTTCAACGAACAGAAAGTGCCATTCTTGAGATCGACAGCAGATAAAGATAACAACAGGTATAGAAGATGTGAATTTAGGAAATGCCACAAATGCCGCAGACGTGAAAGAAATAGTTGGGAAAGTCAAAGTGAATAACTGCAAAATGTTATGGGATCGACATATGACAAAAGCTATGCACGATCAGTATTTGAAAAACACTCTAGATACTCTTATTCCTCAGTCATAGACGTGGTTCCTCAGACGCAGCGGCCTTAAATTAGAAATTGAGATTCAACACATTATATTATAAAAACACACACTCAAAGAAAAAATAAATAATGATAGATGCAGGGCCTGTAAGGAGGAGGTAGAAACCTTTAATTATCTTCTCAGTGCATCTTGGGAATATGCAAAAACGTTATATATCGATCGACGTGATAACGCGATGAAAGAACTGTATACACACTTAAGGCATTTACTGGATATAGATTAAACACGGATTCTAGTTTTTTCCATCAAAAAAAAAATACAATAACCTCCAAGTAAATCGTGCCAATACTGGAATCATGCCTTCGCAACAACACCGCAGATGCATACTAACAAACCACATCTAGTCAATCAACAATAGCACTACAAAACAATTGCAGTAATAGAGTTATCTTATCCAGATGAAAAGAATGTTGTAACGACATATCACGAAAAATTCAACAAACATCAAGAACTGGCATTCGAGTAAAGATCAACTCAGGTTACAAGATTAAAGTCATACCGATAATTATAGGCAATCTAGGAACAATACCTAATACAACTGAGGAAACTATTAAAGCAACAGGTGATCCTGAGCTCTTTCATGGGCTCTCTGAGGATTTTCAGAGGTCAGGCAAAGGTTCGAAGAGTCTCCACACTGCAGCTGGAAAATGACGCTGAGGCTGAAACGGGGCATTGTGGCGGCGCTATCTCACATTCACGTACCTGCGGTTAAAGTTAAATTAGATCTAATTGTAAATTATTTTGTACTAGTCTCTTGTATTAGTTTAATTTGTTAAACTGACATAGTATGTTGAACTAATCTAGTAATAGTTTGTTAAACTATTTGTAAATTAAACATGCACAGCACCAAATTACCTCAAAGGATGTTGGGTGAAATAGAGCCCGGCTGGTCGTGCTCGTGTGAAAAGGCAGCCCTTCTATCTATATAACAATATTTTCATTGAAGTAAATTTCTTTAAATTGTGAATACCTTTTCAGTATGTTATACTTGGGTAGATACATCCTAAATAATTGTCATTAAACATTATTTTTCTTTCGTTTTTAGTGATTATGTACAAACCTACGTATTAAGGAAACATTTGTTATTTTTGTTAGTTCTTCGCTTTTTTAGTTCTTATTTCTTAAACATTTTAGATTCGTTATTTTAAATCGATTAGTAAAAAGCAAAGTTTTCACATATGAAAACATAGTTTTATATTCCATTACTTATACATATATTCTGGTTTTACTTTTAAAGATTATGAACTTTTGGTCAATATTATGTACATGTAACTTTAATAATATATAATATAGATAATAATATAAAATTGTGTATGTACACCAGCGATACTTTCTAATTGTACGACCTACAGCATAAAATAGAGCCTATATGTGTAGCATGGATAGTAGACGGCTTATGCATTCACTGCCGTCTTTGAAATATGTAAACACAGATGTGCGGTCTCGGTGTTTTTTTTTTGTAGTAAATCTACTTTAAATGTAAGGAAGAATGCAGTAAGTAAACATAGAAAAACATTCAACTTATAAAATAGAGGCAAATAAATACATCAAAGGCGCCTACTTATGCCTGCCGACTTATCTCGGTTACCACAATTCCAAGTTTTTCATTTACTTACCTTAAATATAATATTGTATACGAACAGATTTTGTTTTCTTTACACATCCCTACAGCTTTACTAAATATGTTTGTGTTTTTTAATCTAATTGATTCATAGTGATTGTTTTCATATCTATTTTTAATTCGTCCCGGCTTCATTTTTCGATATTAACATAATGCATAATTAATATATACAGTAACCGGCATAAATATTTATTATTTAACTTTTATTGAGTTTCATAGACATTAAACTATTTTTATTTTACCTATTATTTATTATTCCTTGTTCTCTAATTTCAAAACCTACTTTAATATCTATCTAGTGTTATGAGTTATTAGTTTCAGACTAACAGTTCCCACTTTAATGCAGAAAACAAAAAGGTTTTATAATTTTCAATAAAAGCAATGTTTATTAAGTGGTTCAAAATAAAAATGTTTGTAAAACTTTATTTATTACTTCTAGACACAGTCTCTTGCAACAACAACTGTCATACTGAAAACGTACTTTTCAGTTTTCACTGTGTTAATTATGCAAAAATTGACAAAATTGTTTGAGTATTAACCAGATTTAGAAATATTACTGTAGTTGAGTTGCTAAAAACAAAAAAAAAATGAAATATGTAATTCAATTAATCAAGATTTGGAAATTTGTGTTTTTTTAATTTTTTTAAAGTATCTTTACAAAACTGTAAAAAGTTTTTCCGGGCTGTTGAGCCGTGGTCTTGTGGAATTACTTCCGTACGTTTCGTTCACAACTGCGGTGAACATCTTCAGCAGCGAGGTCGAAGTTTCCTTCGTCATGGTTCGTCGTTCAGTGACGTTTAGTTATCTTTACAAAAATTTGCAACAACCACAAAATTGAATTCTAAACAACTTTTCCGAATAATTTTTTTCGATATCATGTCATCTAACCTCACTTTTTGGAGATTCACAGCATATTTTTCAAATTTACCGTCATACTACTGGTCACGTGCACGTCACGTGTCAAAATAGATTTTGGGGTTTCTAGACAAGCACAACCTATCCCCCAAAAATCGCGGCAAATCGGCTACATTCGTGGACTTATCAAACAAAGCTATGTAAGCACGTTTTAATTTTACACCGTTCAAATGTATTTCATGACGGTAACCCAAAGCTGAGACTGTTTATGCATCGTCTAAATCTAGTATTTTGTAGTTAAATCTTGTTAAGAATAACATTTAGTAGCTCTTTTTTCTCTCAATGTATTCATATATACTAAATTACGACGCATCATTTTATAAAAACGAATATTGACGTTTAGTAAGTATTATCCATAAAATTTTATTTATTTTTTCTGTAAATGTAAGAGTAATATCTAAAAAAAAATTAAGATTTTGAATTTTTCAATTTTAATTTCAATTTGTATACTGTAAATTAAAACTAAAAACTCCTTCAATTGTTAAAATTATGAGATTTTAAAATTTTAATTTTAATAGTAAAATCAATTTATAAGTTTTGATATAAAAAAATTTCTCATCTTATAGTTGCTGCCCGATGATTTGAGTTAATTAGGACCGAAAGATGTCGCAATAAGATATTTAAAAATAAAATAGGATTGGAATACGAATTTTCGCTTTTAATTTAATTTTCAATTTAGTAGCTCATTGTGTTTTTCTCGTAACATAGGAAAGTACTGTGAAAATCGAGCTTCATCCAATAATAGTTTTCAAATAAAGTTTGAAATTCACCTACTGTTTGTCTAATGCATTTTAATTAATTAATTGGATGAATTCAAAATCTGATGCATTTTCGTCTTTGGAGTTTTTCTTCTTTTTCAAGTAAAAGAGCCAATAAATGTACGTCCCCCATGGAATTCATTTTGATAACTAGCTAATAACAACATGATGGGTGTGCAGAGACCAGTCTGCGATCGCCTTAATGCGTGTGATTTTGTTCAAGACTACGATCAGCTCAGGTACGGTCCGCGATGCGCTTGGACCGTGAACGCCTAATGCGATCCCTTGCTACGCCTTTCCAGTCACTTCGGAAATCCGCTAACCTAAAGCGACACTCTACCAAAATCGACCTACCTGCTAAACTCTGACTTGAAAACTTAATTGCGTGGTCTCTGGGGGTTGGTAAAAATTCAGGCACTTTCGTGGCCGCTATGCCCAGTCGGAGACGGCCATTCAGGTCCCTTGAAGTAACACAGTTCCGGGGCAGGCGACTGCTGACTGGAATGGCGCCGCCCACAAATAAACACAAAAGGCCTTGGTTAACCCTGAACGTGGGGTAACAGGGTTGCATCCACAGACTCACGATGCAGGTCAATATAGGGGTAATAGCTTAGGGAAAACGCCGTTTTACGCAATCCACCAGAGGTGGAGAGATACACTTGAATAAATGCAACAATGGTCGTTTAATGAGGAAAAAAAAAAAAACACAAAATACAAAGTAAAGTGCAGAAAGCCGGAGAATATGTTTAAGTTAATAAATTGTATGTAAAGTAGCATAAAAAAAAGGAAAATATGTATACGAGCAGAGTTCACAGTAATGTCTTAAGGTAAATCGGAAATGTTATACTAATTGACAAACAAAAAAAAAAGGTAACATTTGTAAATAAACCCTTGGCACAACACCACGGGAGGTGCAGATACTTTGACCAGTACGTGTTATACCGGTGGTAAAAATAATTATTACTAATTGAATTATTTTTTCCCCCTTAAGATCTTGATGGTTCACAAAATGAACTTGTACAGAGGTTGTACCAGAACAATTTAGAAATGTGGCTAAGAGTGTTTCTATGCCAGGTTTAACTTACAGAATAAGCGTTTCGGATTAAAAATATAATACAAATTGAAATTTAAAATAATTAATAGATAAAAAAAAGATATTATTAACTAACTAAGCTTGCTTAAGAAGCAGAAAGATTGCCAAATATGTTCCAAGTGAAAGTTAAAATAATTAATGCTATGTATGAAAAGTTTACTAATAATTAATTAAACTTACTAACTCGTTCATAAATTTCCAAGTGAAATTTAAAATAATTAATGCTATGTATAAAAGTTACTAATAATTAATTAAACTTACTAACTCGTTCATAAATTTCCAAGCGTAATTTAAAATAATTAATGCTATGTATGAAAAGTTTACTAATAATTAAATAAACTTACTAACTCGTTCATAAATTTCGAAGTGAAATTTAAAATAATTAATGCTATATGTATAAAAAGTTTACTAATAATTAAATAAACTTGCTAATTCGTTCAAAACTCTCCAAGTGAAATTTAAAATAATTAATAACTCAAAATTCGGTATAATTTACGAGTTAACAGATATGCGAGTAAGGTACCTCTGGTCGCGGAAAAGGACGGCGATATCCGGTCGCTTCGACGGTCTCGAACAGCTGAGCGAGGACGATCGCTCTTGCGGATGGTAGAGAGAGATAGAGAGTCGAACTGCCGCAATAGATCGCTGAATTTCGTCCAGAAAAAAAAAGATATTTCGTCAGTAGTAGCCCTCCAGGAAAAACTTTTTTTTTTTTTTTTTGGGTGGAAACCTTTTATAGGCACTAGGTACCGGTTCTGCCCTTCCCTAGTAGTGTGGGATTCCGTAACTCTCTAGAGCTCATGTACCCACTAAAACCACCCCAACTCTCGCACCCTGCAGCGGAACTACTCTCGTATTACTTCACTGCAGGGGCAGTCTACCTATTACACGTGCCTAGCTTGTCTCTCCTCTAGCTCCTTTCGACGAATGATGTTTCGTATGGCTTCTGTGGTTTCCTGCCAGTCACTCCGGCGATCTTCCATGCAAGACCGTACAGTTGCTTTCGTGAACTCCCTGGCTGTTTTGGTTTTGAAGGTCTCACGCACGTCCCCCACCGATGACAGATGAAGAGAGTGTGTTCGGCCGTGTCGCGTTCACCACAGTATGGGCAATTGTAGGTATCTGCCCGCCGTTTCCTCCAAAGGTATTCCCGAAAACAACCGTGTCCGGATAGAGCCTGCGTCACGTAGTAGTCAATTCCCACGTCCTTCTGTAGCCAGAGATCTATACTCGGTATCAATTCATAGGTCCACCTTCCCTTGGCGCTCGTGTCCCATTGGTCTTGCCATGCCCGCATCAGCCGCGCTCTTGCCTCCTTGGCTTGGACACCCTGATGTATGTCTGACCTCTCCTTGACCAGTAATTCAATAGGGGGAACCCCCGCCAAGATACAAGCTCCCTCCGCCGATATTGATGTATACGCGCTGCAAACACGAATGCAGCATCTTCTCTGGGTTGCACGTAACTTTTGCAAGAGCCTCTGGTTAGCGACGGCAGCGTTCCATACTGGCGCAGCGTACAGTATTTGACTTTGGACGACGGATGCCAGAACTCTCCGTTTGAGCGCTCTAGGCCCAGCAATATTGGGCATTATGCCAGATAAGGCCCTAGTGGTTTTTCCGCCTTAAGGACTGCCTCATTCACGTGCTTAGCAAAAGTAAGCTTCTTGTCCAGCCATACCCCTAAGTACTTTATGGCCTCCTTTGGTCTAATCGTCTCGTTGCCAACAACAAAGCGTACAGGAGACATCCTTCGTCTGGTGGACAGGATGACCGCCTCGGTTTTTTCAGGCGCCAGTTCCAGGCCTTTTAGCTTTAGCCAACGTTCTACTTTCAATAGGGCGGCATCCGCTCTGGCCATCAATATCTCCTCATTCATTCCAGTGGTCACCAGGGCAATGTTGTCGGCAAAACCGACCAGTTGTGTGCCATGCGACAGCTCCATTTCCAAAAGGTCGTCATACATCGCGTTCCACAACGCCGGACCAAGGACCGACCCTTGGGGGACTCCACTATGCACTGCTACGGTGAGGGATTCTGTGTCAGTCCGCAGCACTATGGCTCTACTATCAAGGTACGACGCCACGGTACTAACCGTGTGAGGGTTAATGCCTTTCCTGAGAAGCGCTTTCAAAATTTCCAGCCGGGAGGCGCTATTAAAAGCATTACGCACATCCAGCGTTATTACCGCGCACAGCCTACGATGTTGCGGTGCATAGTTCACAGCTTCTCTAGCTAAGCGTAACACGGTTTCGACCGCATCTATCGTTCCCATACCCTTCCGGAAACCGAACTGCCACCTCGACAGTCCGCCCCGAGCTTCCAACTCGTCGTTTAGTCTGAAGTTTATGAGGTGTTCGTAGAGTTTGCTCTCAGCGTCGAGCAGGCAGACGGGCCTATACGCTGCTGGGTCTTCTATAGATTTCCCGGCTTTCCGTAGCAATATTAAGGTTCCCTTTTTCCACTCTCCAGGGAACTCAGCAGCCTCCCACAAACTATTATAGAAATTCAGTACCCATTCCGGCTCCTTCAACACTAGTTGTTTGATTAATTCGGCAGGGATATTCCCGGGCCTGTCGCACGGTTGTTCTTGAGCTTGTTTGCTGCAGCTTTTAATTCCTCTATCGTAAACATCTTAGGGCCTCTACCTGCGATCTGTTCCATTGTAGCGGCTCGTGTTGCGGACATAAATGTTTCACCACCTCCATCATCATGGTTATAGACATTTTAGTTCTGGGGGGAAAACCCTTCATCCTTTGAACGGTAATCTTGTACGCGGTTCCCCAAATGTCCGCGTCCGCCTCCTTACACAGCGCCCTCCAGCTGTCCCTCTTGGCCTTTCTAATCCGCTTCTTTAGGGTCTTCTGTGATCTTATATATTCTTCCCACAAATTTGCAGCTCCAAGAGGTTATTTCTACTTCTGGCAGGGTGTAGAGCCTTCGTTTGCGCACACAGTCTTTCCTGAGGTCGGCTATATCGTCGTTCCACCAGTACACGGTTGTCTCCCCCGAACTGCTTTCCTTTTCGGCATAGAGGCATTACACAGGTCTCTCAATATCTTGCTGAAGCTGTCCACACCGACAATGTCACCCCGTCGCATATTGCTGTCAATAGCCTCCCTCAGCTTTGCGCAGTCCATTTTTTTCGTTTGCCATCCAAGTTTCTTTCTGATGGGCTCTCGCAGAAGTGGTTCGTCAAAGTTCATCGAGAAGAAAATGTATTGGTGCTCACTAAGAGATTCACAGGGAAGGACGGCCCAGTCCACCAGTTTGCCCGCGACGTTCTGTGTTGCCAGAGTTAAGTCTATAATAGAGGTTTGGTCGCGTCTACGTAAGGTTGGGACATTTCCTCTATTTAGGACCACTAGGTCGTTTGCGGCTACCCAGTCGGCGACGATCCGGCCGCGCGCGTTCATGGATGGTTCTCCCCACTGAGGGGATTTAGCATTAAAGTCGCCCGTAATTATAGATCTTCCTGAGTTTGAGGTAAGGCTTAATGTCAATGAATGTAGGAATCTTTGGAGATCTTCAAATTCCTGATTTGGAGAAGCGTAGCAACTGTATATGGTGATGCCATTGGATTCCACATATGTAAAGCCGACACCCTCTCCTTGCCGGTCGATGACTAAGTCATGCTTCAATACCTTAATGGCAGTGTCCACCTCTCGGTCGTAGTTCCAATCCTGACGATTTCTGATAGCATTTTTATTAGGTTCACTTAATAAAAGTATGTCCACTCTCATTTGGACTGCTTTAGCTAGAGCTAGGTCCAGTGTTGGTCTGCTTCGGTATGCATTTAATTGCAAAAAACTAGTCTTCATTACTCGATTCGGGTGCTGGACTTATCTCCTCCCTGCGTTTAGCGCACCTTCTGCTCGTCGATTGGTGGCCTCCCTCTTTGCAGATAACACAGAATGGTTTGTTCTTGCATGTCGCTGCTTTGTGCCCCTCTTCCCCGCACTTTAAGCATAGTCTTTCTCTGTCGGGGCCTGAACAGTTTCTCCCAGTATGGCCACTCTCCCAACAGCGATAACATCTAAGTTCTTTCAGTCTCTCTGTTATTGGACATCTTACTAGGCCTATTCTGATTTTACCCTGGCTTATTAACTTGTCGGCTTCGGCGGTTGGTAAGATAACAGTTACATTTTGCTTTTCCCCTCTAGCTGGTCTTAGCGCACGTATCTCCACTTGATCTATCCCTATCGCAGTCGCTTTTACGATGGCCTCGCTTACATCTTCAGTTGTGGTAGTATCGTCCAACTCTCGGATATGCAACACCTTCCTATTTTTAATGATGGAAGACGTAGAACCCTGCACCTTGTTCTCGATTTCTTTCTGTAGAGCTTCCGCTTTTTCCGTCCCGTTTTTTACCATTAGAAGCAAGTCGCCTGCTCTGGTCCTTTTGACACTTTTAATATCAACCCCTATTTGGTCAACGTCTATTGCGTTTTTAACGGTTTTTACTAGGTCAGCATAGGACTTCCCTTCAGCTTTTACTACAACTGCCTCGGTCTGTTTAGAAACAATCTTGCGCGCCTGTTTCGTGCGTTTCATCACCGGGCTCTTCAAGTCGCCTGCCTTTGTCTTCACATCAGCCTTTTGTAGGTTTGCCCCTTTCCTTCCTGTTGGATTTCTGCGTGGGTTTAGTCTGTAGGTAAGAATTTTGGTTTCGGTATTCCAGAAGAGATATGTCACCATCCTTTCCAGAATACTACCTTCTATGCCGTCTAGCTTTGGGATAGCCAACGTGGTTCTATTTTTGAGACACTGATGATTCTTGATTTTCTTCAGGCATTGGTATATAGTTCCGTCCTCGACCAGAGTCCCTTTCGGGCCTTCCATAATAATCGGGTAGTACACATACTTGCTGGCTTCTATAAAGGTACCATCTTCATTAGGAAAACCTGTCGTTTGACTTATCATGGCCAAATCCCCTTTTTTTGTGGCCTGCTTCCTCAATCCTTCATTCCCCCCTATAGCCTCGATGGCTGTATCTATTGTTGGGTTGACATTTTGGAATTCAACATTACAAGGCAGCATCACATCGAAGTCCGGTGCAAGATCCCAGAGGTGACCCGCGTACGTCTCGATGCGTGGAAACACGTCATCCAGCCAGTCCTCCTCTTTTACTTTTCGGAAGGACTCAAAGTTATCATCTTGTGCAATCGCCCTTCTTCTTTGGTTCTGCCTCGACACCTTTATACAGTTCTCGCATTGCTCAAGGGAGATGCCTTCCTTTATCTCAGCCGTGTCGTTTGACCGTTTGCTCATTAAATATTTAACTTCCCTTTTAAGATTTTGGTTTTCGCTCTCAAGTGCCTCAATTACTTGGTGTTGTTGCTTCGGGTTGTAAACTACTGCCTCATCGATCCATTTCTCCAAATCACTTTCTTGCAGCTGCAGGGCTAGTAGTGCAAGCTTTGCACTTATCTCCTGCAATTCCTTCTTCAGTTTATATGCGAGATTAACTTGGCTTTCTAGTTGTGTCACTAATCTACACATTTTACCCACTACGGTTTTATATCTTGCCCCGCCATCCTGCGTTGCTCTAGCTGGGCTCGACTGACTGGCTGTTCGTATTTCCTCCCTTCGTTTTCTCTTATTCCTGTTGCCTACATCTTCTTCCGCAACGACTTCTACATCTGGAAGAGATATACTCCTTGCTCTCGGCGGCCGTCCTTCTAATTGCATCCTTCCTTTGAAAGGGATTTAACTCGTTCTCTTTTTTTTGTTCCCCATGATCTGCTAAACTAACCCCCGGGTTCGGGCTCCCTCCAGGAAAAACTCTAAATCGTAAGGAACACGTAGCCATAAGCAAACGTAAGAAAAGAGGAATAGAAATTCACATACCTGACTTTCAATCAGAGTTTCCTAAAATTTCGAACACGTGTCGGCGTAGTTCTTTACAAAATTAGCCGGAAAAATTCCGGCTCAAGAAAAAAACTTTCATTGAGTACGCTCACTTGAGCCCAGTACTAATAAATTCCGTAGGGAAAAATCTTAGCCACCTTAATTAAATGGCGAAAACTTTTTTTCCAGATACGTAGCATACCTCAAACTTTGGCGACACCTTTTGAACATTAAATATTGATATCGATAAATGAAGACTTTACCACTGCGGAAAGATATTAAAAAAAAATACGATAATTCATTAAAAAAAAATAAAATAATGAACTGGGATGAACAAAGTCGGGAATCCAGCCTCATTAACCGTTACGATTTCGAATTTAAATGATAAGGCAAGGTACGCAACTCCGTATGTATATGAGACGTGAGGGTTGTATACAGGTAGATTAATGCAGAAAATAATTTACACGTAACACCCTCCTTAAGGCGGCGCATTTTGTAATATTATCCAAAATTCAGAAACAGTAAAGCAACTGAATCATACATATCGCGACCACTTCGAACGCACCACAATCAAAATATTGAGAAAAAAAACAAATGTGTTTGAATTAAGAAATATAGGTCCCAAACCATCCATTAACACAATGGATGGTATGTATAAAATGTGTAAAAGCAATTACTATGATTCACATATATTATTTGCTCAACCATAAGAGCATCTTCTACTTACCTAAGAGTAAATACTCATTACTCTCGAGTACAATACGTAAAGATAGAATGTATTTAGAGTGCGCACTAGTGGCGGCTCGTGCTATATGGCTCACGAACTAGAGCGCATAGCTCGGAATAATAGTAATCTAGTATATGCATATTACAATATTATACACAATGTGTTCACGGGAACATTCTACAATAGCTAACTTTTTTATTTTTAGGGATACAAAGTCGGTTAAATGGAGAAAGTTCGTGTACTTCTCCATCTGCATTTCGTGCTATGCCATTGAAAACAAAGGAGGGCTTGGTTGCTAAGATACGACTATAGCATGTACTTTTTTAAATGGGATAGCCCTAATCATTGACTATAACAAAGTATAAAACGATTTTTCCGTAAAATCACGATTACGAGAGTTATAAAGAAAATCATGCTCAGTTTATTCGAGGTGTTCACAAAACAGCAGTACATATAGTCCCATGAAAACTCCCATAACATCCGAAGAATGGTTATATTTTGCACTTAGGTACGTTAGAGAGAAATATTATGAAAATTGAAGAAAAAATGCTTTCGTAATATGAATAGTAATGCAAATTTTGAGTAAATGTTTTAAATAAAATATCGTATATTTGCAATGGTGGTTTTATGGCAATATGGTTATATGGCAACTGAAGAGAGCTGTCGTTCATTGGCGTTTGAATTTATATTTAATTTCTAACAGTTGGGTAGGAAAAATAGTAAGTACTACACTAGAAGCTATTTGCAGACAACTGCTGCCGGTGATATTTTCTTAACCATCAGTAGATGTATAAATTCTGAGTGGTATTTCATAAAATGGAACTTTCCAAACTGCATTACATCCTTGGATTGAAAGCATATACAAATGGCATGCCCCAATCTGTCAAATTTCCTGTATTTTTTTTAGTATATTTCACAACAGTACAATTGGCTTTGGCGGATCCAGACTATAAATTTTTGAGGATGACGGTTCACTATTTAGTAGATCTAATATGGGAAAGTGGATAAATTCCGAGTCGCTCCTTTTTTCTCACTCAAAAAGGGTACTACCGACTGATGATGTGTCAATACTTCAAAGTCCTTTTCACACGTTTTCTCGGTTTCTCCAAAGATATCAGATTATCTAGATGGACATACGTCTCAGAATTTTTTGCGCCAAGAAAGAGTTCCTTACCTTAGAGAGGAAATTGGTACCGATGAAGAAGTGATATTTTTGTCAACAGAAAATATGCTACCATTACAAAGAAGAGCAGCAAATGTTTCACTTATGATACAAGATTTTGCTTCAAGAACTACTTTTGCAGTGTGGAAAGAAGTGTTGCTTGGCAGCTTGTCCACATAGGAATGAAAAATTAAATAAATAAATGTATAAGAATATTTTTCACATTATATTTATTCCGAACGTAGTTTATCAGCAGCAAGTACATCGGGTGTAATATTTTAAAAATAATACTAACTTCTTTATTCAGTAATTAATTAATTAATGTAATTATATTTGAAAAATAAAAAATTGATACTATTATATTTGTTTTTATAAGTGGATATACTCCCCTTCGCTCATGATATAAGACTCTGAGCGTATAGCATATATGTAGAGGATGTAACTTCATCTAGTACATTGATTATATATAATATAGATAAACCACGTCCATAAGAGGCAATGGCAACGCTTAAATTTGAGCTTTTGGACCACGCCGCTATAAGCCGCCACTGTTTCCTGGTCCAAAATATAAGTGGGATATCTAAGATCTCAACCTATGTTAACTCAATAGCTTGAACAGTGTTACGCTTCAAAATAACAGATGGTGTTGTTTACCACGTATATACATTGCCCGCGCCTTATATGAAATATTTAAATTGTAAAACTTTGATTGTAAGAAATTGTAAGAAAATGCAGACAAACTATCGATACATTCATGCCGCAATTGTTATTATTATTATATTGTTATCATGTTACCATGCTTACCAGTGTAAAGCAAACAGCTCTATCTATCTGCAATATAAAATAAATCGTACAGGGCGTATAATCGTAAGGTGAAAATTAGTATAATAAGTCTATGTTTACGTTCGATTTTCGACCAATATAGAAATACTTTAATTTTTATTTTTTATTGTAAGTTTGAATAAATAGTATTAGTAAACGTTTATTTACATAACATTATTAAGTTCTCACTCCGGTTTTTCTCTGAAAAAGTATGAAACAACCACAAAAACATTTTTTCTCTTAAAAAAGTATGTGTAGATTTTAAGACATAATAACTTATTGAACCAAGAACATGTGTTTTCATAACTTCCACTTTTTCCTAGGTGACGATATTCCGCATGTTGTGATAACGTAGGTATATGTAAAAATATTTTTTCTATTTGTTCGAAGTAAGGAGAGGGGTGAATGTCTTTTCTCCTCACTCGATCTAAGATGTAAGGGTCTGTTATTTATGAAGTAAGCTCTTTATAACTTTAATTAGATATTATTATTTTGTTTCATTTGAAAGACATGATTTTGAAGTTTTACTTTTCAAAGCTATAACATTTTTGAAACTAACTAATTTTGATATAGTACGCATATGATTCCCTCTCAGAAAGTATACACAGAATAAGATATGACAGCTGTATGATCAGCATCAATTTTGTATACAGGTAATTCCGAAAAAAACGGTTAAATTTCTTTTTTTTTGCTCAAATTAAACGAATCTTCATAATTGGACATAGCGTTAAATTTGAAACAACGTTTTTTAATAAAAGAATCTTCTAAATTCAAAAAATGAAATACTTTACTCTTAGGGTAGTTTCATATTTTTGACCTTCCCCCGTATACAATTAAATTTTAGGCAAATTTGATGAGGGTTATTTGAGTTTCTAGACATGCAGAGGCAATTTGTAAGAAGAAAGATTTACTAAATTCAAAGACAAACAAATTTTACAAATGATGCGCACGTTCTACCCATACAGCACCTTTCATTGCAATTACATATTAAATACGTAACAATATTGCATTTACATTACATTTTATTACGTATGAAATATAACGTGTTAAATATGTAATTAATGTAATATGTTTGATGTATTCAAGTGAAAATACATATATAATACATAGCAGGTATATTGCGCATATTATGTAAATATATTAAAGATCAAACATGTAGTTGATACATATTGGACAAAATGTATTAATCCGCCATCATTCGTTGGTGCTTGATGCATTTAGCGTAGTCACCGTAGTATCAAGTAGTATCCAGTGTCCAGTGGCATCATTAACCTAAAAAAACTTGATAGTTATAATCGCCGGTGATCAGATATTAAAATAGTTATTATATATGTGAAAAATAATTTATGTGAGTCAAGGGTTAATTTTGGATTTGTAATGATTAGAATTTCCATACGATTGTAACTGTACAATATTAATGCGTATTTAATTATGAATGTGTTTTTTTAGGTTAATTTTTCATATTCACATATTTACAGATTTCATTTTATATTAATAATTTACATATCTCAAATTATTGTAGAGAGACTTTTTGAAATTGAAACGTGGGATAAATCTACAGGATGCAATAAAAAACATTTTCAAAGCATTGATGAAGGATGACATATTAACATCATATAGTCATAGCATATAGTTGGAAAGGAGCTCAAGGGAAAAAAAACATTTCGAAATTTGAAAATCTTTAATTTAATTATATTAGGTAAGTTGTAAAATGTTCATAGTATTCTATGTACAGTATTATAAATACTTTTCCATATTTGTAGCTGTTGTTCGATTGCACGATATAAATGCAACCGAAGAAATGATTACAAAACTCATGATTAATTGGATTGCTCAAGTTCCTACACGTCTACACAGAATTGCGTGAGTAAATTATTATATTTATTTTTCTAAATATTAATATTATAAAAGTCGAATTATGACGTGCTTTTTTAAATGTAATTTTTCTAAAACAGTCCTTCATTGGATTAATTGTATTGTTTTTTATCCAAATAATATTTAAACAAATGTTAAAAGATTTGAAAGATTTCTTGTGATAATATATTAATAGACACGTCTTCCTTTTTTACCTTTTATATTTCTATAATTAATAATATTACATATATTAAACATCCGATTTCTTGATTGTTTCAGAGACAAAGAGAAAAACCAAACTAATCATACTGTTCAACATCAAGAGTGATGAAGTGATATTAAAATACTACTATAAAATATAACTATAATATGTGTACCGTTAAAAATGTTATATCGAAATATATGTTTTATAAAAAATATACATGTTATATATATTTTTTATAAACTCTATTAAATATATTAAAAATATATGTTAATAAGAAAATAATAAGTTTATATCTTGTTTAGTGTCGGATATATATTTTTTCCAGCAACCAACACAGAGAATCATACTATCTTTGTTTTTAATTGGTGTTGAAAAAAGATACTCTGTGTAATACTATGTTTGGATAGCCTGCAGGAAAACGCTCTGCATGTGTTTGAATAAATAAGCTACATACAGAGTGTTCCACATTTATTTTCCCACGTATTTACTCGGAACCTAATGGACACAAAAAGTTGCAATAAAATCCATTAATCGGAACTGGGACGATATTGTACGTAAAATTCTGCCATTAGAACACCCTTCGTATAAATATCGTGTTACTTGCTGGAAAAATTGGGGTACAATTTAAAAAAAATAAAGTGGAAGAGAGGGCGGAAAGCGGCTATTTATACGGGGAGAGTTCTAATGACAGAAGTTTATGTACTATATCGTCCCATTTCCACTGGATTTTACTGCAACTCTTTATCTCCATTAGTTTCCGAGTAAATACGTGGGAAAGTAAATGTGGGACATTCTGTATACATTTTAGATACGTATTTGCAATATTAGAGATACGTATCAAATATATAATTTACGTATTGAACACGTATCTGGTATGTAAGGTAAATTACGTTCCAGGTACGTACCAATCGCGGACATTTATCGGTATTAAATACGTATTTAATACATAATCGATATGAACAGCTATATATCTGCTATGTAGCAATATTTCAAGTTTTATGTATCTGCTATGTATTTGAAGTGTAAAATGCTGTACGGGTACCGATCACTGTATGTTATATATTCCAATCTTTTTTTTCTTTTATATTATTATGTTATATATTTATTATATTATATTTATTTATGAAAGTTATGTAAAATAATTAGTACTTCAACTTTTATTCACAACTTTTTCTCCTATTAATAAAAGCTCCAGCATAAATGATCTTTACTTGCGCTCACGCTGTATATATTATAAAGTATTTAGTAAGCCATTAGTTTGGTTTTATTTTAATTTATGTACCAGAATAAAAAATACGGTTAAGGTATATAAATTTTGATTTAAAATTATTAGTTGAAACACAATTTATACTCGATATATTTACCGGCAATATCACATTTTTAACATCTGTTTATTACTTTTTACGTATCCAGATTTAGACACGCAAAAAACCACCTTTACCCTACAAGTTGTAAATTCAATGAATGTGCCACTCCTTACGCATATGTAGTTAGGTTTTCATAAATGCTAAAATAAATCTGACGAAAAATTTAATTTGAATATGTAGACATAAGCGACATCTAGTGACACTTTAATTGACTATTTTGATAAAGTGGCTGTTGGTATATCCAAATACAGTATAAATATATATACGAACAAAGAATAGTTCCGCTGGCGTACTATAGATGTCCAAGCTAGGCTGATTTTAGAAAAGTGTACGACCAAACAAATATTAAACGTGATCTGAGGTGATTAAACGTAAGTGGAATTTTCCGTTGCGCAAACGCGTAAAAATATAAGATAACCGAAGAGTCGGTGCAAGACGAATGAAAGTGGTTTAACTGCACGCGCAGCAAAGTGGTAGAGCGTTCATTCAATGAATTGTCATTTCGCAAAATTATTATGAAATGAATATTAAAGGAGTCAAAACAAGTAACAGTTCAGTAAATAAAAAAAAAAAATCAAAACACACATATTGGCTCAATGGGTTAATATTCGTTTAATAATGAAATTAAAACATATTTTTGTGTTAAAGCGAAGCTGTGCACACGGAATATTTGCTTTTATTTATTTCGTCAAATGCCTGTTAACTTTTTCATAGCACATATTATATCTTATTTACCACTGTTGATTTATTTGCGGTGATAAAATATTTTTGCTTTTAGTGACTAGTGGACATTTAAAATAATCTTTGTTTCTTGATATATAAATTTATATTTTTTTTTTGCTAATTCTTGTCAATATATCTGCAGTTATCAGCGAAAGAATATTACCTTGCTAAAAACTGAAATAAAAATATCAGAAAACATTAAAAAAGTGTATCTATAAAATCTATAAATTTTTCTTTTTTTTTAAATTCACTCTCAGAAATACCATGATGTTTGGAAAACATAAGCTCATATTTGTTTCCAAAATTATTGTTTTCTGTTTTCATAGGATAGTCGATGGCGTATCAAACAAGAATTTTCTTTATTATTTTGCTTAAAATGTAACTTAAAACATTACAGTACAAGTTTCAATCGCAGCCCAGTAAACAAAATTCAAATCTTCCGCAATTATACTCACTTCAACTTAAAGGTATTCAAATAACCATTAATATAATACAAAATGGTAGGTAACTTCATCCTTTAATGTTGAAGTTCCTGAAAATAACTGCGCGAAATTTGAATTTGGTTTACTGGGAGGGGTCTTTACAAAAAAAATATGCAACATTATTATTATCTGGTTGCACTTTTAAGGTATTTTCCTCAATTTTGTTTTTATCAAAGTGTACAAGTACAAGTACGCTAGCATCAGACATAAGCTTTTGTCGCTCTGGAACTTTTTCTGTTTCGTTGTTTGTAGAATCAATATAGAAAATATAATTGTCGGACATTATATCATTGTACATATCTTGTAATGGTTAGAACTGTCAAACTATATATTTGTAACAAAAAAATGATAAAAAATAGAAAAAAAGGAAAGAATTAGCAGAATTCAAATTTCCTGAATTTATTTCTAGGAAAGATTTTCATTTTTCTTTTTCGTTCGCTGCTTTTAGGAAATCTCAGATTGCTTTTGGAAATGAGACATAATACTAGAAAATTTTATAGGTATGCAACCAAGTGCAAATGCACACTTTTTACAATAAATCATAAAATTGGAATTTTTATAAATCATCAATAAAAATCATCGATTATAGCATACCTCCGTTTAGTACGTTAATTAAATAGCGATAAAGTATAATAGATACATTCATAAAGAACAACTCTCCAAAACATACATTCATCCTGTAAAATAACTTGGATAAATATAAACCGCAAAACTAACACCTAGCATCCGATTCTCAGACCATCTACTTATTTATATGCCAGAGGGTAGAATTCATATTTGCCGCGATTATTCACGCGTATTATATACGTTTCTGCCAATAGAAATCGATTTCTGAATTACCCACAGCTGCAATACTCAAGTGCTTTCATATCAAGTACATAGTTCGGTTGGTCCACTGTTTATTTTCGCACATCTCTTGCCCCGCCGCTTTTTAACTGCCCCCGCGAGAAACTACAGTGGCGCCGCTCTAAAGTACGCCAGCGGAACTATACGTCTTTGACCATATGTATACTAGTATTATATTTGGTATATCTATATTATATATAATCAATGATCTAGAAGTAAGTTTTTGTGTGATAATACACTTATTTTAAATTTCTAAATCAATTTTGTTGCATTAATCTTAGTTTCGATGGGAGAAACGTTTTTACGGTAGTTGCTATAGATTCAAAAAAAGTATCGGCAGGGCGGTTCCTTTTTTATTAAAATGTTTGTCCATAAAGTCTGCCCTCCGCAACCTATATTTCATGATTTCCTTAGCTAAGATTTCTGCTTTCCACTTTCTGCGTCTTGAAATGCCCTTATTTTCGTTGCCAACTTTATAAGTGCTACTGGTGTCAGAATTTTTTAGTAATCGATCGATTGCTCGATGAAACGCATTTGTTTCTTCTGGTCTATTGTTTGTTATCTGGCAACTTTTTATTTTTATTATTTTCATGATTGGATGACAATCTCCACTATGCGGGTCTTCTATTTGGATTTCATACATATCGTTAGATATATTAGTTTCTGTTCTAAACAAAACTCTTATGCAAATTATTTCACTTTTACGCCTTACTTACTGTTTTTGTAGTATATATACCATATTGCGAATACGTGACACGTATTTTTAGTGCTCTCGGAAAAAAAGTGGCTTTTCTATCAGTCAATAATTTTTGTTTTTAAGTTAATTGGTTCATAGTGCGGGATTTCTCTTTTTCTGGAGTATTATTCGGTTAAATAACGTGGATTCATCACAGCTTTGCAGTAATTTGCCAGTAAGTTAATTTTAGAAGTCTCCCCAAGTATTTGTTCCTTTTCTTAGTGTGTTGCTTTTTGGGTATTTATACCTTTTGGAATATTTGTTTTATTTTGGTGTTTTCGATATACAGTATTGCTCAAGTGTAAAATCCTCTTTATTTACCCTTTGTTTCATATATTTTACCTTACCGTTGCCTATCTTTGTCAATTATGTGTAATTAACGTCGCTGTGACGGGCACCTCAGCGTGAAGTACATATTCCCATCTTTCTTCTCCCTTTTTTAAATCCATTTTGTGAATACTACTGATATTTCATTTTATTATTTTTATCATCGGGGTCATTCAACTGGTGTAATTCATCCTGATTGTGTTGGTCTATCAGGAATTGACGTTATTATGACTAGAGCCATATCACAATCAATTAAAATTGTTTGCAACACACGTAATGGGAGGATGAGTCACTACAAGGACCTTAAATCTCTTATAACGTCTCTAACAGATAAATTCAGTAATACTCTCAATGACTTCAAGATGGAACTAAATGAAAGTTTACAATCTTCAAACAAGAAATAAACGAGAAATTCAGCCGTAATAGCGAGGATAATTTGAGTATGGAAAACATCACGGAGGAGGTGCATTTGCGCCAAAGTCAACAGCAAAACTTGATAATATTCGGGATGCCTGAACGGGTCTAGTACGTTTCAGCGCCAGGACATTTCAGCACCGGGACATTTCAGCGCCGCGTTATTGAATGGTTAAACTATGGATAACTTGATGATGTGTATTGGTTGCAAACTACATATGTAACATTTTTCGAATTTATTGTGATTGATACCATCCTTTTTTCTGCCTATAAACATAGTTTAGCTTAAGTAAAATAATTAGATCTTACGCAAGTGGAGTCGTGAGCTTCGAACTTGAATAGAAAATTGTTTTAAGTATAAAAAAAACCTTTTTCAGATTACATCTAAAGGAAAAACAGATAAATTAAATATCTTTCTCAATAAGAGAAAAAGTTTATTTTCTGGTGTTTTTCCTCGGTCCTGGGTCCTGGACGTTTTGACGCGATCGTTTCGACGACGGACCGTTTTGACTAGTGATGGGGCAATCGGATCCAAAAAGTATTCAATAAGCGTAAACGGATATGTAGTCACTACGCTAAGAAAAATCGGAACTTTTTCTTAACGATTCTGATTCTTTTGCTAAACGATTCAAATATCGGTTCATACAGATCCGATTCTTTTTAGTCGATAACGAAAAAGAATCGTTAAGCAAAATGTAGTCGATAAGAAAAAGAATCGTTAAGCAAAATGTAGCCGATAAGGAAAAATATTCGTTAAGCATCACATAGTCGAGCTGATGTATGTGTATGTAGACACCGAGGCCGAGGCGAGCATTTTATTTTATTTGCGGGATATTTCTTTTGATTCTTTTTTGCGATTTCTTATACGCTAGCTGCATAATATTCGTATAGAATTGTCTTAATACACACGCATACGTTATTTTAGTGGAACTAGAATTACATTATCATTGGTTTAATATAATTTAGGTAAATTTTAGTGGTGATGCATTTGCATAATAAATACAAGTACTTTTTTTTGTTTAGTTACGAAATACATAATAGAATAATCGAAGTAATATTAATGTATACTAATAAACTTACTTTTGTTGTTTCTTATATACAGGTGGGCCACCACATTCGCGTCAGTTTATATACGAAAAGTGGTAACACATTTTCATTTTTTTTTTGTTAAGGTTATACAAGTTCAGAAGGACACACTTCAAAATTATTTTGAGTATACAGGGTTGACTCAAAGAAAGTTACACATCAAAGTTGTAAAAAAACACCATTTATTATGACATATTTTGATAGTACAGATAAATAAAGACAAGTTGGTGTTAGGTTTCTTATGGCAACTCGACTCTTTTACGAGATAATTACTATTCTTCAAAATGTAGATCAAATTTAGACATGCCTGTCATACATATTTAAGCAAGATATTTAAACTGTATTTATTTTTAACTAAAGCATTAGACTTGATAATAAAATGTAAGTATGCAAAAATATACGGTGAACAGATAATATTTCATTTTCTCTGTCTTTAAGGCAAGTAAGTTTCTTATTGTAAATGGAAACCTATATTTATTACCTGATTAGATTCTAATTTTAACGGTCTTTAAGATTGTATTAATGTTTCCTATACCTACCTCTTGTAGTTTCTTAGTAATTTAGAATTTTCTATTTCAAATATTAATTCCTATCCATTCTTTTTTCAAAAGTAGACAGACAAAAGTGTCGCTATTATTGATTATACACAAAGTTACTTGCCTTTAAAGATAGCGAGAATTAAAAGTATGTTTTTGTTCACCCTGTATATTTTTTTGCATTGCTTTTATTTTATTGTCAAGTCTAATGTTTTAGTTAAAAAATAAATACAGTTTAAAATATCAAGCTTAAATAAGCATGACAGGCATGCTTCTTAAATGTCGAATACAACGAGATGTTTATTTTGTTTTCATGCACGTGTGCGATAACGATTTTTTGCGGTTTATAGTAACTTACTATAGTTATTACGTACCGGCTTTTAAAAAAGCATATAGAAAATATCAATATTATGCTTGTATTTTATTTGCAGCTTTCCCATTAAGAAATATATTTTAGTTTGCCCTGCTGATAAGACATAGAAATTTCAAATTCCTGTATATGTCCGTGAGTTTTAACAAAAAAAACAGGGTTTCGTATGATGTATATACTCTTTTATAGTAAAGACTTCGGTGTTTTGTTCGGCGTTTTTGTTTGATATTTCACATTATAGGAAATTACGAATATGAACACTTTTTTGTTTGTTTTATTATCCAAAGCGGTGTAATCTCTATGACAAAAAAAAACAAATGTCTTAAAAAGAACTGGGTTTGTAAATACAGGACTCCACTAATTGCTTTTCATAATAAATGTGTAGTTGATCAACCTGATTAAGCCATCACTTATAAAAGAAAAAAAAAGATGCTAGGTGTAAATGCAACTATCCTTTATCCTTATTTATGAAGCAAACAGAAATTCCCAAATCTCATTTTTTTTTCATTTTTAGGTTACTTTCTTTAACAGACTAAACAGAAAATTTTATTAGCATACAGTAATATTATATACTTCGATTATTTTATGATGTATTTCGTAACTAAACAAAAAAAAATACTTGTATTTATTATGCAAATGCATCACCACTAAAATTTACCTAAATCATATTAAACCAATGATAATGTAATTCTAGTTCCACTAAAATAATTACGTAATTAATGTATTAAGACAATTCTATACGAATATTATGCAGCTAGCGCATAAGAAATCGCAAAAAAATCAAAAGAAATATGCCGCAAATAAAATAAAATGCTCGCCTCAGCCTTGGTGTCTACATATACATACATCGGCTCGACTATGTGAAGCTTAACGAATATTTTTTCTTATCGGCTACATTTTGCTTAACGATTCTTTTCTTATCGACTACATTTTGCTTAACGATTATTTTTCGTTATCGACTAAAAAGAATCGGTATCTGTATGAACCGAATATTTGAAATTGTTTAGTCAAAAAGATCAGAAGTCGTTTAGAAAAAAGTTGGATCCGATTGCCCATCACTAGTTTTGACGCCAGATGCAATACCAGTTGAATTTGATTTGAACGTATGATGCACAGATTTTTAGAATGTGTGAATTTTTTTTAACATTGGAAGGGGTAAGATGGGAGAGGGAATGTTTTTTTTTTAATAATTTTTTTCTTTTTTTTCGAAATATCATTTTTTTTTACATTGGATGGGGTGACAGGGGAGGGTAATAATTTTTTAAATGATATTTTTTTTTTTTTTGACACGTTGAAAGACAGTATGGATTTACCTAGAGGCGCCTTTTTGTCCAGAAAAAGATTTTCTTTGAAATTCGTTGGTTGAAGTTTTTTATGACGTGAATATGTACCACCACAAATTAATAAGAGCTTGTTGCTCTAATTAATTTGTGGCAGTACTTTTGCAAAGAAGTGGTGGTATGGTTTTAGGAAGAATATTATCTCTAAATCGCGTCGAAATAATAGTAATAAGTAAAAAAAAGTTAAACGTATGATGCAGAGATTTTTTTGAACATCGGGGAGAGAGGACACATTAAAAATGTCATCATATTTTTTGTTAGTGTTGGTAGGGGTGAGAGGGGGAGGGGAGTGAGTGACTGGTTTAAATGATAATTTTCTTTTTTGCGAAACATCGAGAGGATGAATCAGCAATGTTTCAAATCATATTTTTTTTCACATTGGAAGGAGGAGAGAGGGCAATTTTTTTATTTTTTTTTGCTTTTTTTGGACGGGGTGAGAGGGGGAAGAAATTAGTTTTTTTTAATATTTTTTTTCTTTGTTTTTGAAATATCGGGAGAAAGAATGCATTATAAATGTTTCAAATATTTTTTTTTAATATTGGAAGAGGTCGAGGGGAAGGGACATTAGCTTTTTAATGACAATGTTTATGATTTGAAACATTTTAACGCGTCCTCTCTCTTCCGATGTTTCGAAAGAAAAGAAAAAAACATTTAAAAAAACTAATACTTACCCTTCCCCCTCCACCTTTCTAATATTAAAAAAAAAAATGATTTAAAAGGGAAAAAATATCATCAAAAAAGCTACCCCCTCCCTTTCCCCCTTTCAATGTTAAAAAAAAATGTTTTGAAACATTTTTAATGCATTCTCTCCCGATGTTTCCAAAAAAAATCTTTAAAAAAATTAATTCTCCCCTCTCCCCTCCTTCCAATGTTAAAAAAAAATATGTTTTGAAACATTTTTAATGCATCCTCTCTCCCGATGTTTCGAAAAAAAATCTTTAAAAAAATTTATTCCCCCTCTCCCCTCCTTTCAATGTTAGAAAAAATATGATTTGAAACATTTGTAATGCATCCTCTCTCCCGATGTTTCTAAAAAAAGAGAAAAAAAGTCATTTAAAAAACTAATCGCCCCCTCCCCTTCGCATCCTTCCAAAAAAAAATATTTGAAGCATTTTTAAAGCCTCCTCTCCCGATGTGTAAAAAAACAACAAAAAAGTATCATTAAATGAAATATCCTCCGCTCTCCCTTTCCTCCTTCCAATGTTAAAAAAAAATATTATTTGGAACATTTCCAATCCATCCTGTCTTTCAATGTGTCGAAAAAAAGAAAAAAATATAATTTAAAAAATCATTACCCTCCCCTGCCACCCCATCCAATGTTAAAAAAATGATATTTCAAAAAAAAAGAAAAATCATTTAAAAAAAATTATTCGCTCTCCCCTCTTACCCCTTCCAATATTAAAAAAAAATCAAACATTTTAAACACCTCTGTATCACACGTTCAAATCAAATTCAACTGGTACTGCATGTGGCGTCAAAACGTCCCGGCATCGAAACGGCCGCATCGAAATATCCCATGCAACCAAATACACGTGGTACAAAAAATTCTTCATAAGAATGAACGATTTGGTTAAGATCATTAAGTTATGAATCATTAAGTTATGTATAGTTTAACCATTCAATAATGCGGCGCTGAATCGGCCGGCGCTGAAATGTCCTGGCGCTGAATCGGCGGCGCTGAAACGTCCCATTCTGGCCTGAACAACCTGCAACGCTTTTAACGGACGTAGCCAGTGCGGCGGATGCTGTGAAACACAACCAGTACTGCAGACCATGCTGTACTCCTACTTTAAACGTTACTTGAGCTCAAATTAATAATAAAACAATCAACGAAGTATTTCAAAACTCTCATTATCTTTTGATAGAACACCATGGCAAATTAATCCGTACAAGGAATTCAAAGGGAATTTAATCAGCGAAGAGCCGCTGGTAAAACCAATACTGCACTGAATAATGTTCGTGGTACTCGAAGATTGTTAATTTCAACTAAATAATACACTCAACCACGTTCTTAATATTTATTATCAAAATGTTCGTGGATTAAACTAAAAACCACAACGTTCTATAATTTTATTCCATTCTCTCTTCTGATTTTGATCTCTACTGTGTAACAGAAACCTACCTGACGGAGAATATATTAAATTCTGAACTTTCTCCTACTATTTTTGTTGTCATTAGACGTGACAGAAATTTGCGCGCCCATGGTGTTACTAAGGGACAGTGGCGTAAAATACACCCCCGCAACCTCCGCATGATGGGGAGGGGGGGGGGGAGGCATGAGGGAGCCAACATTGAGAGGCAATCAGATATGATTGCTAACAATATTTTACAGATATACAGCAGTACACTGTAAAAAAAGTTGCCTACAATTTTACCGGTAAATTTGCTTCATAAGGTAAAATTTCTACCATCTAGTAAATTTCACATGCTGATGTATTTTTCAAAGATTGTACTGTAAAATTCGTATGTAATATTTATATGAACTGTATATTTGCTGAACGCGTACAGTTAAATAACCTAATAACCAATCACATTGCGGCGTATTCAAGTAAAAATAAATATAAAAGATCCTCAAATTTTTACCCAAATTTAAATACCCAAAAAAATTGTCAATTTTACACTTTTAAGTAAATTTTGATAGTAAACAAAAATTGTACATGTTTTTTTCCTGTATCTTCCCTTTCGAATTTTTATTACATCTTAAACTTACATGAAAAAGCTATAAATTTTACCGAAATCTTTTTTCCATGTTAAATATCCTAGAAAAAACATGTAAAACAAAATTTACATGATTTATTGTGGTAAATTCACAACGTTATTACATGTAATATTCCTAATTTACCATAGCAAAATTACTGTATTTTTTTACAGTCCCAGATAAAATTCTGCGGGGGAGGGGTGGGGCAAAAATTTTGCGCTACGCCACTGCTAAAGGCAGTGGTGTTTTATTAGCATCAAGGAGTGTGTTAAACTGTTTTTAGATTTAAGTGATGTAAGAGCGTCAGCATCGCTTGTTGATGTTGCTGGATGTAAAATAAATTTGCAAAATGCATTTCAGTTGTTATTTTTTGTCGTTTATATACCACCTGCATTATCCACTAAGGGCTTTCAATATTTTTGTCTCTACTTAAAGCTCCTAACTACTTTGCTGCAAACTTCTCCTAGACCCCTCACCACAAACAGCACTAAACTGGAAGCACGTTTCGATAGCAAAGCTATCATCATCAGCAGAAAACTGAACTGTTCAGTGTTTCTGCTGATCAATCTAAGTTATTTACGGTCTGCTTCATACCGGTAACTAGGAAACGAGAAAGTTTAGTGAATATTTATTAAGTAGCTTACTCTGTGTGAATAATTGATAATGAAGAAAAAAAGAATCTCCAGCAATCTTCGATTATTTATGCAACCGCAACTATAAGTACTGCGTACCGAGCAATGCGTAATTCAAAATTGTTTGCAAATAATTTTTAATTACTATTCAGTGTGCTGTAGCTACGATTGCATTAATAATCGAAGATTAAATTCGCATTAAATTTGCTAAAGATGGTACATAATACTTATTACTTAAGAAAGAAAAACAGTATAATTAGTAATAGTATTATTTTGTATAGGACAAACATAGTGACTACCTGATATGAATGTAATGTAATGCTTAAGCTACCTAATATCCACAAAAAAAAAAACAAGTAAATAACCGAATAACCTGAACAGACGTTTCAAAACAATAAGCTTTAGAAGGATAACAGTTACTCCAACTGATTGAATGTAATTTTTAGACAACTTGCCGGTACTTTTAAATGATTAATACATTGTAGTATATTGTTTATCATTTTATGAAGGGTGCATATCAAAAGATGATCTACGTATATTACCTCTGTAAAATTCATTTAAGTAGTGAGGTTGAAGCACCAAGATGAAAGCAATTTGCGGCAGTACGCTTAATCAGCTCCTTCTTGTGAGCCAAAATGTAATGGGTCTTTAATTTAAATATGCAAATGATAAACTTGTCCGGCGCCGTAAAATTTAATAAATAAAATATATATTTATAAATTGAAATAAACATGAGATTCTTTTATCGGTTATACAATCGCCCTCAGGACGTGTGGTAATGAGTATTGAAAAATATGAAATACGACCCTGTATATTAGACTTAAGACTTGTATTTATACAAATGTTATAATTAGATAAATATAAATAAGTTTGTAATGACAACATTGCATTCTGTTATTGCAGTAGCACATGTGTGTAAGATGTTACATTACTAGTAAATAGTAAAGTATCCCGTTAAGCTGCATTTACAATTGAAAACTACATATTTATTTATATTTAAGTTGACTTACTGCTAAATGCAAATTAAAAAATTACGAAATTGATAGAAAGAACTTGTATATATACGACATAAAGTATTCTAATAATACGAATATCCAGAAGCAGAAAATCTATTTTACAAAGGAATACATAAAAACACTATTTCAACGTGTGGATGTTTGTGTCTTGGTAACAAAAAATAAATTATAAAAATAAGAAATCCTATATCGGATAAATACACAATGAATCATGCAAAACATCTGTTTACGTCGATAAGCCGTAGCCGTAGTAAAAGTTATGGTCCGTCCTAATGTGCTCGTCACATACATTTTCGCGTAGGTCATTAACTTTTTTTTTGGTAGGAACTCTAATCATTGGGGAAATACACTTTGCAGCGCAGATACGAAAAAATGAGATAGGTATTCCAGTCCTACTTTTCCGAGATAAAATCACTGATGAAATCGAATTTCAGATTTATCTTACCGTTTTCAATATATTTAAAAAATAATTTTGATTGAAAAAAGCGAAAAACACAAATAATGGACAAAACAATAATGGTTAGGTATTTAGAGCAAGTATCAAATTGCACGTAAAAACTAAATAATTTCATTTAAATACCGAAAGTAAGTAAAATTTGAAATACATGTATAATAAATAATAACACATTTCCTAAAAATAGTATGCGTACATGTTAAATTAAAAAAAAGGTAAAACACATTTAGGATTATTTATCGTGCGGGTGGTTCAAAAATATGTATTTCTTCTCAATGTTCTATTGCCTGTTGTTTTTTAGGGATAAACACGGATTTTTAAACACAAATTTATAATATCAAATAAATAGTACGTTTTTTATGATTTTTTTAGAATTGTACTTGATTATTTATTGTTAAATGTTATTTTGTTTGTGACGCTTATTTCACTTTATTAATATTTGTTTATTTATAGGAATACATACATACTTATTTTTTTATTTTATTTTATTTATTTATCCCTAAACTGGCACCTAGGTAAGCTTCCTTTACTACGTAAAAACTCTGCGTTTCTAAATAGAATTATTACACACAGACCCTTATTAATTTGTAGGTTCTAAAGTTGAGTGCTTTGTTTTCTTACTTTTTAAATAGATACCTATTTACGATTTTGTTCTGGCGGAAGTACATTTTACTAAACATTATTATCAGATTTTCTTAAATATTATTTAATTACATATTAATTTTTGAAGGTGTAATATGAAAACATACAAAACGTATATGCTTACGCATGCGAGATTTGAACCCTACTAATAAATTACTGTTTTTTCACTTGGCAAGAAGCAGAAGATAATATACTATATATTTCATGTTTTTTTTTAGAAACTAGTAATAGGAGATGCGCTGTCGACAAATTGGTGCTTATTGAAACTTGAAATTTGTTTGAATGTAATAATCCACGGTGCAAATGGCATAATGAAATGAAGATGTATTGAAAAATTAATAATTAAGTAAAATGTAAAGAATTCATACTTAAGCACTGTATACAAAAAAGCATTATAATTAAACTACAAAACGGGTAAATTAAAGGTGTGTATATAAAGCAAACATATTTTTGGCGCACAATTTATATTTAGTGCAAGTGCCGTGTTATATAATTCCGCATTTACTACTTTCGTTCACATTTCGCCTGCGTTCCTACTTTGCATGGCGTTCGTGAACGCCTACTATATTTCACGGATTCTGCTACCGTAAGTGAACGCCAGCTCGCTTCGTCTTGTTCGAAGTTTCGAGTTCGTCAGATACTCGATGCGTACTTATAAGCGCACAGAGTTGTGCACTGATATGTTGATTCCTGCCTCACTGCATGCTCCTTTATAGCTCGGCGTTTACGAACGCGTAAGCTCAACACTATTCTGAAATGTTAGACAGACAAGGGCAGGATGTTATTTACAGAGATTTTGAAAAATCTTTCGATCAAATTGATCATTCTGTTCTACTTCGTAAACTTTAACATTATGGCTGCTCTTCTGCTTTAGTTGATTTGTTTCGCTAATATCTTACAGGTAGGCAGCAATATGTTGAATATCGCAACACTAGATCTTTTGCCTAATATCTGGTGTGCCAAAGGGACTAAACCTTGGACCATAGTTAAACCGCTTCGTTGTGAATTCCTGTTGTTTGCTAATGATATGAAAATATTTACTAAAATAGAGTCACTGATCAGGGCTACGCAACTATTTTGGCGCAGCAGGATAGTTGCTGGTAAAACCTGAGGACTAAACCCGAGGGTGATCCATTGGCTATAAACTGCCGTGATAAGACCAGCAATAACATACGAGTGTGGTGGAGAAGGATAGAAGTGTCCTCCACAGAGTGAAGCTGCTAACCGCTGTCCAGAGACAGGGATTGCTGGGAATCACTGATGCAATCAACAGCACAATGATTGCTTCTTTGGAGACCATTGTGAGCCTCCCCCCGCTGGAGTTTTATGTGAAAGCGGAGGCTATGAATGCGATCCTTAGACTGAAAGCCAACAACTTGTAGCATCCCAACTTCAGGGTGGGAGGGCACACTTATACTACGAGCACGATGCTGGACGGGCCATTGCTGCAAATGTCCACGGACAGTATGACACCCGAAATTATTTTCACTAAAAAGGTGAAAATCTCCTTACCGAACAGAGACCAGGCACGTAGTGAGATCACTGCTAATGATAACTGGTTTACGGACGGATCCAAATCCAGCCAGAGCACAGGAGCCGATACTTGTGGACCCAGCCTTAATCAAAGGATATCCATAAGCCTAGGGAAGCATACAGCGGTCTTCCAGTCAGAGGTATTCCCTTGCAGCCTGTACAGAAATGATTGCAAAGGAGACTACATGTGGAGGAAAATAAATGTAATGATTGACAGTCAGGCTGCTATCATGCTGTCTCGAACTCTGTAACTAGGTCAAACTAGTTAGAGACTGCAAACATTCCGTCAATACACTGGCACGAGACTACACCGTGTGTCTGATTTGGGTGCCTGGACATGACGATATAAAGGGCAATGTAATAGCCGACGAACTAGCCAAGGAGGGTTCTAAAAGACACTTCATAGGTCCAGAGCACATATGTGAGATTACTGAGGACTCTGCAAGAAGGGAGATCTGCACATGGTTAGATAAAGAATACAAAGAAAGGAGGTCGACTGAAGATCAACTCCATACGAAAGCGCTAATAGGGGATGGGGATGCTAGATTCTCTGATAACCTACTCAGACGCAGCAAGAAAGAGCTAAAACCATTACTGACCTAGAAACTGGACACTGTCCCTGAAAAAAGTATCTATACAACACAGGTCGAGTAAGCAACCGTGGTGCAGAAGATGCGAACTACAGGAGGAAACGAGTTTATATGTAATCTGCACATGCGAGGAATTGAAAGTACCAGGCAGAAATATTTCGGGAAGGATCTATTGGAGCCCTCGAAGGTTCTCAAGTTTCCACTGGGCTTTATAGAGGACACAAGCTGCTCGAGTGGAAGTAAGAGATTTAATAGGAGGGTACAATGAGCACCTAGTTGAAGCGCCTGGACTTGGTGTCCACCCTAACTTAATAAATGAATGAATGAATAGAGTCACTGGGAGAACTGCCTTTTACTTGAAAACGATTTATCTTATATTTCCGTTTGGTGTAGACATAATATAAATAAATGCAAAGTTATGACCTATACTAAGAAACAGAGCACTTTTGAATATAACTCTACCGTTAGCAATGTAATAGTTCAAAGATATAGCGTACACTGTTGAAAATATTACGGTGTTGGCGTTAATTTTGCACTAGTCAAATATTTTAGTGTTGATTTTTCCAAGCTTTGCCAGACGAGTTGACTACGCGTATTTAATAGAACAGAAATTATTAGAATTTCGTGTGAATTCTTTGTTCAGATATGAGGATTGACTATTTTCTAGACATTCAGAAGCGTCAACCAATCAGAATTTTTCCCTCGGATAGAAATATAGAAACCCCACCTATTCTAATACAGTATTGCATTATACGCATCACCTGCATTGCACGTGTATCTGTTTTCGTGTTTGATTCTCCGTATTAACATATCCAAACAAACCACCAAATGTGACTGACTTGCAAAGTGTAACCTCGTGTTATTAAACGTTAATTCCAGTGGGCATAAAAAATTTCAACATCTTAAAGATGTATTGGGAACATCTATTTACGCAATTAGTTTAGACTTGAATCAAATAGCATAAACATTCACTTAATTTTATAATGGTTCTCAAAAATCATTTTAAATTGGTAGTTTAGTTGAAACCAAAACTTGTGAATGAGTGGTTTTGCATATTTATAATTGAGAAAACGTCTTAAAGAGAGAATATTATAGCACTAAGAAATAGGAGTTGCATATTAAAAAGACGTTGTGTTTAGAAAATTGTGTTAAAACCCAATAGATCATGCATTTAGTTAAACAGCTAGTAAATTTGTCTAGTCTAGATCAAATAAAATGTGACTAGAAGTATTTTATAATTTCACGTGTCAGTTGAAAAAAATAACCCCTTAGCAATAGACAATACTTGACTATCTTTGCTCGTCAAACAACTTCTATAGTTCTCGACAAATACACGAAAAGAGTGTGGACCTCTCCTGACTATTAAATTAGTCAAAAAAGTGTTAAAATTTTTCAACAGTGTATATAGTAACTTGGGGTAATATTTGATAGTAAATTTACTTTTAGTGACCATTCTACAGATATAATTGCTAAGGCTTACAAAATGTATGGGTTTATATATAGAAACTGTAAAGACTTTATGATGTTAATTGTTTAACTTTATTATTTATTTCCTTTGTATGATCCCGATTAGAGTATGGTTCACTCACTGGTGTCCTATTTACGTCACTTTATCAATAATATCAAGCGGGTTCAGCGACGCTTCTAAATTATTATTATTATTTTAGCAAATCCTACTATCTTTATTAGACTTTTCGTTCAAGTATGAGCAACTGAATAATAGTCAACTTGATATTCACTAAAATTGACGCATATGTGTGTGTCAACGTTACTGCGTTAGATTCCAAACTGTCATTGGTTTCATAATTTATGATAACTTTTTTCACTAGTGATATTTCTAAATCATAACTGTCCTCAAACATCTGCCGCTGCCCTTATTGTTAGTCTCGATAATTTTGGATTGTTTTTCATTCTTAATTTGCATATCCTCTAACTCATCGATTATTCTATAGATCTTATTCAATCGTTTTTTTATTTGTATGATGTCAGTTCACGTAGATTTTGTCTTTTATTTTTGTCCGACATTTTCTAGTATTTAACCTTACTGTTATTGACACATGAATATCCGATCACTACGCGCTACACAAGATTTTATTAATTCGGAACAATTGTTTCGGGAACACGTTTACTCCCATTATCAACCGAAGACTTAATGAATTAAGTAAAAATAAGATCTATTACCTAAACCTGCAACGTTATCTCTCTCTCTCAAAAGAAAACGTATTTATAAGCGCTTTTTCTACGGCTACTGGATCCTTCAAAGTACTAAGACTTAGCCACAAATATGAACCATTCAGAAATCCGTCAAAATTGACTGGTGGAGGGGTACAACCTCTTAATTCAATAAGTTATTTGAATATTTTTTTCATACATTTTGGTTTTTCAAAATAAGGGCCGTAAGAAGTCTGGCGCGAAACTGATACCGATAAATTTATTTTAAAAATAGATATTAAAATTTTATCTTAAACGAGAGTGTACATGAAAAACTGAAATGCAGCTCCCATTGACTACATGTATGCTACTTCCAGACATATATACATCAACCAATTACACCAGTGCTCCATTTGCGCCAGAAATTATTTTTATTATTAATTGTTTACTATAAATATTAGTTTACATTTTTTTTATTCTCAATACATATTAATTTAAGAAGAAGGTACTACAATAAATATCTGTTAATCAACGCAAGTTATGTCTTATGTTATCATATTTCAATATAATTATGTACTCATATGCAGCACGTGTTGTTTTTAAAGAATTCTTCTTGTCTTCGTTTCTATCCAAGGGATATATTTTGAGAGTTTGGTAAATAGTATATACTGGTTGATATCGCAACCGACTTTTCCTCTAGCAGCAACACTAGTAATGCCTCGGAGATAATACTTTCCATTGTCGGACTTAAAATATAAGCCCCCGCCACTGTCTCCATTGCACGCGCTCCTATCTGCAGGTATACATATGTTTTTAAAAATGAAAATATAAGTACCTAATACCTATACTCAGGGTGAGTTTTTTATCTTGAGTCAACGGAATATCTCTAAAACACTGTATCAAATCAAAAAAAGATCTTAATAAGATTTGTTATAATGTAGGGGGCTCTCTGAATGGTGCCGAACTCGATCCCCCACCTCACTTGGCGTAACCAAGGGGGATTTTCGATACTCCTGTAATGCATGTTGTGCCGATTTACCGTACCGTGATTTGTGAATGTGGCCTCGTCAGAAAATAATACTCGAGCAAAAAAATTGGGATTATCTTGTATCCGTTGAAGCGCCCATTGACAAAATCGCACTCGATTTTGAAAATCATCGCGATGAAGTCCTTGATGTATGGAAACTCTAAATGGATGATATTTCCTACGTTTCAATATTTGGCAGATAGTGGGCTGAGAAATTCCTGATCCGCGAGCTATTTCTCGAGTACTAATGTGCGGATTATTAGCTACTGCAACTAATACCCGCGATTTCATTATTTTCTCCAGCAATTGTTTTTCGGCGATTACGTGTTCTTGGCCGTACAGTTCCTTAGCTAGAAAACTGTTGAACGACTCGGTAAAAAGAAGCGCGCGATCGCACCTTGTCGGGAAAACGTTGTGAATAAAGATTAACAGCATCATCGATATTCCTACCACTTTCTCTATAGATGTAAATCATTTCAATTCTCTCTTGTGATGTTATAGCCTCCATTACTGTTCAAATATTCAACACTAACTAATTTGTATTGGATTAATAATTGATAATCTAAATGGGGATCGGATAATGTGTAAGTATTCACAGCTTGTCAAGTACTGAATAAAGTACGGTTTTGTATCGTTGAATAGCATTCCAATTGCGAATAAATAAATGTATCGAAGTGAAGGGGCACAGTTTCGAACACATGGCTTTTTGAAAAGTTAGTCTATGTTAAAATAAAGAAAAACACAAAATCATGTTTGCTCGCTTCTCTTTTTTGTGTATTTTTTCTAGACGTTCACAATCATGTTTTTTGCGATTATAGCGCAATTTGTTGAATCGAAAAAAAAGTTTCATATAAAAACTACATACTTGATGGCGTAGAATCCGAATCTGCAATACAAAATGGGAGTTCCCATTTAAGATTTCAAAGTTGTCCACCCTCCCACTCTGGGGGGTGGGCTGGGGGATCGAGTTCGGCACCATTCAGTGAGCTCCCTACATTATAACAAATCTTATTAAGATCTTTTTTCGATTTGATGCAGTGTTTTAGAGATATTTCGTTGTCTCAAGATAAAAAAACTCACCCTGTATACAGTGACCGGTATATATTGCAACATATGATATTTTTATTATTATTATTAGTGTTATAAAAAATATTATAAAAGTTTAGCATATCTGACCCTCAAAATTTATTTGTATTTTATTTATACTAAAAATAAAATCAGGATTTTTTAATTTTTTTTTAAATAAATCCACATATTTCCAATTTTCTATCACTTTACTGTAGCAGCTAATTTGATTGATTTTTTTTCAATCCTTATCTAATTGACAAAGCTAAAACTAAAAAGTAGGTCACTGAGACGATTTCTTTTATTTTATTTTTTTAAATGCGGTTTCCAATTTTTTAAAAATATGTTTACAAAAATTCATAAATGGGCTGAAAATCGAATTCTGAGCACTTTTTTGACTAACTTTTTTTGGATATCATGTCATCTAATTTAACTTTTTATCAATTTTTTGCCTACATTTTTAATTTGCCGCAATAGTAGAGCTCCTGTGACATCCGCCAAATAAATTTGGGTTTGTTAGATATGCTGAAGCTATTCACCAAAAAAACTTTTCCATATCTTAGTAATAAAAATAAAGTTTCATATGTTGCGACATTTAGATCGGTCATTGTAAAACGTGACTTTCCAACACGAAAAACAAATGCTGAAAACATGTTATCTGTTCATTGGAAAACAACAGAAAGCATACTACTGTTAAGGTATCCACCGCAAATCTTATCCGATGATAAAAATTCATGAGCATAATCTGCAGGTAAATGTCGATGGCAAACCTCTTTGATCGGTAAGGAACCACCAGTTTCCTTAGCACAGGGCTAGTGAACAAGCCTTCTTCAGTGTTACCCCAACCAACAATCTGTAGTTAATAATTAAGCATATTAAATGTAGTATCTATGTAGATATAAATAAAGGTGTAATACTAAAAACGGTTTTTCTGCGTTAATTACAGTGTTATTTTCGATTTTACAAAAATAAAAACGTTTTTAAATACTGCACAGTTAAAAATATTTTTGGCACTATAGAGTAGATATTGGTACTATCGTTTTATTAGATGGCTGTAGTGTTTTTACGTTAAGAAGCCCTTGCTTTGTAGTGCTTAACTTCTAGCATACCCAGTGGCCAGTGGCTGAGCCTCCCTCAGTTTTTTTTTAATTATAGTACAGAGTAAAGTATTTATTATGGATTAAAATATTTGAATATTGGCTATGTACTAAAATGAAACACTTTTTCAACAAATATATATATATATATATTAAAAGATCTAGCATATTAGTCGTAAACTTACAGAAATTAGTAATATTATAGCGTTAATATCGGTACAGAGGTATCATGCCAGCTGTTTGCCACTTTATAAAATTATAAGAAATAAAAATCTGTTATATACTTGTATCTGTACTGACGCAACAACGTCCATCATTTAGATATTAGATTTAGATCTCCTTGCACTGCTACTACATCGTACTGCTTCGTTTGAAAAGAGTTTTTTTTTTATCTAATATGCAATCTTATAATGCGATGGTAGCGAATTTCGGTGCTCTATCATAAACCCAAAGACGACAACGTTTACTTTTGTGGCAAAATGAATGCCAATTCACTAAGTATAGTTTTAATTTAATACAAAAATAAATTTAGAGAAAAAAGAAAAATATGATATGTAAATCATATTTTTCTTTTTTCTCTCGTTTTATTTGATTAATAATTAATCTTCGTTTTTGCATTGATGTTGATTCAATCAAGATATGAGTGGAAGAACAGAGGAAAACGTAGTTTTACATCTGAACTCCTCGTTGGGAGTTCCCATTTTTTTTTTTTATATATCCTTTAAATTTTGATAATTTGTAATTATCAAAATTTGTAATATTATACTAAATATAATATTATACAATAACAACTTTTATATCCTGTATTCTTTCTGCTGTATCTAGTCATAACGAGTAGAACTCAAAAAAATAACGAAAGTAAGGAATATTATAAAAAAGATAACAGAAAAAAAAACGTACATAACCGTAAAAATATTTGGTTTGTTTCTGTTTTTAACAAGACACTGCAGACTTAGAAAGGACCTATACAGGACACACACTGATAAAAGTGAGTATTACCAGTGTTTTAAGGACAGGATGGTAGTAGAGCATATATCTGAGCCGTTTGCTCAGAGAGTCCGCGAGGAATCAATCGTTGTTTGGAACAGTTGAGCTTTTCTTAAAAGTTCTGAAAAAGATTTTTAACAAGATTCTAGGCTAGTTTAAAAGCCCCTCGGTGTAGAATGGGTTCTAGGATCCATAGTGGACGGGGACAACTAATCGAATTAGTCAATTCTATATGTGAACCTCTAGTGAGTTTAAAATTTAACAATGTCAAAAATATTATTTTGACATCCTTGAAATAATTACAAAGTTTCTGATTTTTGGTTTAGTCCCTAGAATGTATGTACAGTCTAATGTTTAAATTTACTTAGAAATAATTTTAGATTCGGATTTTTTAATAAAAATAAAAACTGTAATAAAGATCCCGGATGGAATAAATACGTACATAATTATTTGAACACCTGAATACTTACAATTCCTTCGTTTTTCGTCGATGAAATCAAAATCTTCATAACGTGTCTCCCAATCTATGCAAATACGGTTGTACATTGTAAGGTATAACAAGCTTTTGGTGCAATTCAATTAATGAATATCATCGCGGTATTTCTGGAGCCTTCCTTTGTAATCTCGTGTAATGAAGAGTGTTTTTATCTAGAAATAGTAAGAAATTTAATCATATGTTATAATCAGCATTAACATTAATTTAACCTTGCTTGTTTGTGTAAGAGGGTTCCTTCTCATCCAAACTTCTAAAATAATTTTCCGGCACCGATCAAGTAGTCATCCTTAATTTTTCACTCGACCCCCCCCGTTTGCAAAACAATGTGCAGCTAAAAACATTATTACAGTCCGTTTATGAGCATAAATACATTAACAGTTTAGTTGCTATAATATCCAAGTAGTTTCCCTTCTTTATTTATATAGCGTTGATAAAATAGTGTATAATTTACAATTATGTCAACTTGATCAAAATATTCCGCATTTGCAAATTTGCAAACAAAGTTGAAAGTTTCACTAAAATAATTTATGGGATTTTTTAAATAAACTTTAAATTAAATAACTATTTATATGCGTGACCTAAGTAGAGTCAAATCCCAAAAGTTGATCAACAGTCTAATATGTTTTTCAATTTGGGTGAAATTGAATGCTCTGCATTTCTGAGTCGTTAAATTACGACTCGAAAGTAACAATTTTAAAAAACAATATCGCGAAACCATCATGGTTCAAAATTCTCCAGGAATTGATTAAATATAAGCAAGACCAATTTGAGTATTTGTGATTAATGGGGTTACTGATTACAAATTCAAAATATAACATAAAATAACGAATGCAAAATAAACAGATTCTATATGTAATGAGTTTAATGTGGAAACCAATAGTACTCCTTTTTTCCTCTCTCATTCCTTTGTTCCCGCGTTTTTAATGTATGTTTACTTTTATAAATATGTCCCCGTTTTTTGTCTATCTTGTTTTAGCTCCCTCTCTCCCGGTTTTACTCTCAGCGTTCCATTTGTTCCGTCCAAACTGAAAACAAGGCTCAACGCTACGTTAACCTGTCTTGTCCGCTTGCCTACCCGATGCGGTATTCTTCAAACTGTACAACTCACAAGTGTGACCCTACTTTTATTTTGATTCTAGCTTTATGATTATAGTTTTCGCAGCGATGCAAATGTTGCAATGTGTATATTTTTACCGTCAACTGGGAATTAAAATTGTTATTATTTCTAATTCTGTGCTTTTCCCCCTTTCTTTCCCTTCAATCTGTCACCTATTTATTATGAAAACTAATTACAAATCATCCCAACCCTGTGCTCCGCCTAAAAGTCTACAACCTACACAACCTATTCTAAGTACAATATCGATTCCATAAGCAATTGAAATGATCCTACTCTCAACTAAATAATTCCTCTATGTCCTTAATAACAAAAATATAATAAAATAGCCTCGCGACGCATACGAATACTACTTTTGTGAAAAGATGAAATATGTGAAATGTGATTTGTTACATAATCGTACTGTAAATCGTCAGCTACAGATGTTATTAAATGCGCCATGGAACGAACTTTCGTTATCTCCCAGCAATCGCCAAGGACATTGATAATATAATACACCTATCACAATTAATGGCCAAGGAGTAACCGGAAAACCATGGCAAAAACCTACTCTGGGAGGATCTCGAAGAAGTCTAGACTTGTTAATGATAACCGGCAAAATTATTATTATGCTCTGAGTACTGAAGAAGCCGTCTCCATGTTTCCTTATTCCGACAGCACGTGCCGTCTTCACAGTAGCTGCTCCCTTTTTCACAACATTATGAATTAGAGTTTTGAAAACAGGAAAGAAAGAAATGACCATAAAAAAACAGTACCTACTCTAATACTTAACAATAAACTGAATCCTTTATTCTAACCATGCGTAAACTACAATTCATACTAATTCCGACCACTAAAGAGCATAAATATTCATTTCATAAATACGTATACCTTACAACTATCTAAATATCATGTCGTAACCTTCTAATTTCTTCAGCAGCATTACTAACATTCCCACCATTCGACCAACCATTATTCTAATATCTACCTTGCTCGCGGCCAAGTTAACCTTATCTAAAGCCTAACTTTCCTTACATAAATATGGATTTTAAAAATTACGTGACCTGTAATTAATTCTAACGCCTGATACGATAAATTAATACGCACACCGCGTCTGCCGAAATAGATGATAACATTACAATCTTGCGCCGATTATTTTTTAGTTTCTTAATTTTACACGCGTCTGCCCATATCGCCCCGTGAACAACATTGCGGTTTATAGCGCCCTGTAAAAGGAACCGCGCGTACTGTAAATCCCACGACAGTTATTCGCTCATTTCCCTACCTTCGCGTAATATACTGAATGTGACTTAATTTATCTGTACCCTACTCTTATACTGGTGTCTGATCACCGTAGCTCCCAAATATTGGGCTTAATTTACGAGGACTGAACACGTCTGCACTTTACTACACACAAGCAGAACTAATAGAAGTAATAGAATTTTATGCAAATCAAAAAATTTAATAATATATCGGTGGTCCATGTAAAATAACAAAGTTTACGGGGACTTCCGGTTAACCGGAAGTGTAAGAACTTGAAAATATTTTAAAAAGCAATAAGTACGAAACATGGCAACCCCAAATTTAAAATTAAAATTTCGCCACTCCAAATCTTCTATCTAACTAGCTACTCCGTCGAAAATCCTGTATAGTTTTTTCTATTTTATCAACATATATGGGCCGATAAATCAATACAGATAAATTTACAGATAGCTCACCCTGCGGTAGTATTTTTTTTTAAATGTCGAAGAATGATTTAATACACTCTGAACGGATTAAAAACGCCGGTACTGAGAATTAATACACAGTAAAAACGTATACACAATATTGTGGTTGCAATCCACATCCAACAAACATATATTAATTATTTTAAATTATCATAATAGTTGGTAGAAAAAACGCTAATATATATAGTGTTTTAAATATAACAGAAACACCTTATTCGCATACTTCGAGATTAATGAGCAAAACTATAAAAAGCCTCCACAATGTGGTCCAACTACTCAAATCAAACTACATCCCTCTCGATATACCAAAAACATAGATATTTCAAAGTATTTAAAACTTACTGTAAGTGCCTGCGCAGAAAATCTGAAACTTAATGTAGCAGAAAAATCTATGATCTTGCAGCGGGAAAATATTAATAAGTTTATTAATAAACTTTAAACTTATTAATATTTTAAACATAAATACATCCCTAATATAATTTAATTGTAGGTTATACTTAATTATAGGCTATTGTGGGGCACTTAGATGCGATTGAACTAACAAATACGTCTATAGCTGATTTAGAATTTCAAACAGGCAAGATAATGGTTACTGTACCTAACACAAAAATTACGTTGCAACGTGGTGATTTAATCACATTAAAAAAGCACGGGAGCTGAAAATCGTTAGCTGTCGCTGAGGGATACGTTGATGTTTTCTGTTAAAAAAATGAATTGAAATAACTCAATTATTTACATCTGACAAAGAATCGAGAGCTTCAATCTCTACTGCGAAAGGTCCTACAAGATCAGGCCCTTTGACTCATAGTGAAAAGCATCCTGCTGAGTAGACTTCTGTGCTAGAAAATCAATCAATCAGAAATTGAGGCAAAAAATAGTTCATGATGGACAGCAGCCAATACTCAAAATATTCTTCTAAATAAACCAGTTCATTTCATAAGTTTCCATTCCTTCATATGATAATGCTACTGTTTACAGTCAAGATATATAATAATTGCGTTATTAAAGACGAATTATCTGACTTTTCAAACCATTTCAATTTCATTATATAAGCCATTCTTGCACCATTTTTATTATTTATTATACATTTACGTTAGAGGTTACTTTTATGCTAGTTATGTTGCTAGTTGCTTAATTAGATTATAATAAATAATATTTTCCTCAAAATATGTTGTTAACATTATTTTTTCTTAAATTTTTACTCCGTAATGAATTTTGATATTGTTGAATTCTTCTTCGATTGATAGCTTTGTGGTTATCGGTCCAGGTCAACAAAAATGAGTTGAAACCGTCCAAACGTCAAAACAAACCTCCGCCAATCTCGCATAAAAAAATCACCACAAACAGTGTCAACATAGTGGCAAAAACAGTGTTAGAAGTGGAAACTTTGTTGACACTATTTTTCGGCAAAACAGTTGCACAAAGTGCTCATTGGTATATGCGAAAAAAAATTGTTTTTATGTCTTTCGACGAAATGGCAAAAAAGGCAAATAGCTAGAATTTTCAAAACACCCTTGATATTATAGAAGGCTTAGCAGATGTCGGATATTTTGGGTTTAGAGAAAAATAACCTGCAAAAAAAAAGCGATTGGTATCAATGATTAGGGGATTTATTTTGCCCATTGCTTATTTTCTTATGGAAATGGAATTATTCTTACGGAATGATATTCATAATCAAAAAGGTTTCGCCATGTTGGATAAACGGGAAATTACCGAAAAGGAAGCAGTATGTGATCAAATACAACCAATGTAGCTTTTAGCTAGTTATTAAGTTGTTACAAGTTACAATAGAAAAGGCCATTTTGCCACTGTGAACCATAACAAAACTTTTGCAATGTATAATGCCCCACATTTAAATAAATGTAAAGTATACGGAATAACTGATAATAAATGGATTTTTAAATAGTTTCTCTTCACAGCTTAATCGTCACAGCTTACCGCCTTGATCAACAAAATAAGGGCGCTGAATGCTTGCCGCACATATGCAGCCGAATATATTTCACGCGATGAGCTAAAAATACGCTCTGCAAGTCTAAGTCACACTGTAGACCCCAGTGCACAATATGCAATGCTGGAGATGGCGAAAGTCGTTCCATGGGCGCATTTAATAATAACTGATAGTTGACTGATTTACAGTAGACTCGCGATTATGTGAACTAATCACATTCATATATTTTATCATTTCTCAAAAGTGGTATTCATATGGTGCGAGGCTACTGTATTAATATTATTTGTTATTAAAATCATAGGGAAATTTTTTAGTTAGAGTAGGATCATTTCAATTGTTATCGGAACCCATTTAGTACTTAGAATAGGTAGCCCTCGTGTAGTAGCCTTTTCAGGTGGAGCACGGAGGTTTAGGATGTATTGTATAATTTAGTTTTTCATAAATAAAGTTGTTTATGGGGTATAGGGAAAACCTTCTCATTTTATATGCCCCTTTTTCTCAGAAACGCCGTGTCCTGATCTCATTGGAATTTTTTTAACACACGTTATCTAGTATTGCCCTCAACAGTTTAAGTGAAAGATTTCTAAATACGTTTTTTTGTTGTTTATGAGTTTTACGAAATCGATATTTTTTTGCTCACTTTTTTTAAATTTTCGATTTTTTTTTGTTTAAAAAGGCAAGAAGTATATTTTTAAAACGCTTCATTCAGTATATCTCTATCTAATTCTACATTTAGAAAAAAATATATCGCGATACATTGAACAGGTTGCGAGAAAACGGGGCAAGCATGTGAAAAAGCACAAATTTACAGGAGACGCAAAATAGTTAATTAGTAGCGCGAAAATACAATCAAAATGCACATTAGTCAAACATTTGTACCACAATATTTTTCTAAAATGAGCATCGTACATATGTAGTTCACACAACTTTTCTAGGTTCGGTCTCGGAAAAAACAAGTATTGCATTTCTAGAATTTTTGCGTTATAATAATCCTTTCACTTAAACTGTTGGGACAATACTAGATAACTTGTAGTAAAAAAAATCAATGAAGATACACACGGCGTTTCCGAGAAAAAAGGACAGCACGTATGGGGTTTTCCCATATGGATAAAGATATGTAGTAACCCCCTTAAATAACTTGCATTATTGAATTAAGTTCTTTCCCATAATACTGCTAATATGCTGTAATATACACTTTGGCATTTGAAATGTGTATAAGTATAGCATTGATAATACCTGAGATTTATAAAGATCTTGAGATTATTGTTCCACCGCATATTTGTTCCATTCTTCGGTCATAGATGGCAACACCCAACGGGTATTCATTTTCATTTGTTTCGTTTCCTCCTACAATAATGTATTGGTAGATGGCCGTTTCACACCACATTCTAAAAGGATGAATATATGCATAAAAGAAAAATTAGGGTTATATTAATGTACGTACCAGGTCTACAAGGTTATAAACACTTGATCCCAGGTTTCATTTTTCACATTTATAAATTGGGTTATGCCCTTGAAAGTTGAAAAAAGGTTGACAACGTATAAATTGCAGTGTATTGGTCTGAGGATCGTTGCAGTCTACCGCGACTCCGTTCAAATTTGCAAAAAAACTTCTTCAGATACTGACGATTTATAGACGGACATGTTCCTGTTGATATTGTTGAAACCAATTTATTATTTTTCTTTTATTGGATTTACTATTCTGAGTGTTTGTGAAAAGTTAAGTTGATCATCATTGCTAAGATTGTTATTACAAGTTAGCTAACCACATTTTCATTTTAATTCTTTTAAAATTGTTTTAAATAACTTGATTGGAATTTTAACTACAGGAAAGTATAGGTAATAGCTATGTATTACCTATTTTCCTTAATTTTAAGGCTATTTAGTACATGTATAAAAAATATACACAAATTTCAAACAACAAACTACGCCAACTTGTCCCCTTAATCTAGGTAAGTTGAGGCAGCCAGAGAGGCATGTCGACTTAAACATATGTTTGTCTTCAAGCTTCCAATGTTTAAGAGAACGTGGGGTTAACTGAACCATCAGGTATATTTCCATTTAGAAGGACATATTTACGTCGATTATTTCATTATATGAAGTGATCATTTCACCAATTTATGAAGAAATTCTGGTGGTTAACTTTCGAACCTTTAATGGGCGATATTACGATAGATAACGAACAACCTGGGACCATCCAGAAGATCAGCTGTAAGAACTTCTTCAGACATAGTCGCCGAATAATATATCAATTAATATGTTGTTTTACCAGAAACCATTCGACTGTTCGACATTTGACAAAGGCAGGTCCTAGAAAAACAAAAGTTCAAATACGTAAGAAAGGCAAGTCGTTGATATTAACCAATCCACCTGTTTAGAACAGATCGCAAATCAAAGAAAGAGAAACTTAGACTTACAAGGAAACATCGTAGGTGTCAAATTCCGATTTCCATGAAACTTTACAGACTGAAAGAGTACCATGGTAGTACGGGGTACCTCATGCCCTTCATTTTTTTAAATAGTTTCTTTTTTGTTTTATTTCTCAAAAAAGGCACCTTCACAAGAAAAGATGGTGTTATAAGAAATTCAACCGAATTAATAACAATAATTAAAAAATAATAATATACATTTAAAAAAACTAAACCTGTATATTGATATACATCAAATAATAAAATATTATCAGATGCATTTACTAAATTAATTCGTTCGCATTTTATATATTTTTTTAATAAAATGTCCTTCATTCTTCTACAACTATATCCTCAGAAAGGTGCACATACTACGAACAAATTTGGCGCACAAGACAAAGAACTAAATATTTAACATGCAGTATATGTAGATTTACAGTTGACATTCTGTGACTTTTTGGCACGTAGACCATCAAGTACTTTAACGCATACTTCAAGTAGGGCCAATATTTTAAATAATTATTATTTTGTACAAATGCCTAGAAATCTAATCAATATCAAGATTTACTAAAAATGAACCGTAAGAAAGGCACATAAACGTTTGGTATACTATACAAGACGATGGTTTCAAATATATATTATTTCTCGTGCTGCGTAAAATTGTAGTTTAGTAAAATATCAGTTAACATAGCTAGTGTGTGAACATATTACATTGTGACAGAATACAACACAGTTAACATTAAAGGTTGCAGAAAATATGTTTACAAAACTGCATATCAATTATATTAATTTATTCATTCTTTAATACTATTTTCTTAAAAATGCATAAAATTTGTGCTCATTTTATTTTTTAATTTTAGTTAATTAATCAGTACAAATAGAGCTAACATATTGTACAATAATCAACTTCGAAAAAAAATAAAAGGTCCTGCAGGGGAACCTCCAGACGCAAAAGCTGCGTCAACAACGCTGGTTAGGAGGTTCGACAACGAAAGTCTTGATGTGGTACGACATGCCATAAGGCCAAGAGCATGCATAGTACATAGTACAAGGGCAGGTACACACTACTCCCGGTGCCTTTCGCACTTCGCTTTCGGAATGGAAGGGTTTAGATTAGCGGCAGGACTAAGTGCATGACGCCCATTATGGCAGCATATACGGAAAATTGCTCAATAAAAAAACAAACACTACAAGTGGTGGAATAAGAACCTAGACAATCTGCGAGCCGAGATTCGTAGACTGTTCAAAGAAGGTCAATCCGCCCAACTGCTGGAATGCATACAAAAAGTAAATTGACACAGTACAACAAAGAATCCGTAAGGCAAAAAGGGACTCATGGAAAGTTTTGCGAGGAGCTGAATGAAGTTCTCGCCTATTCACGAATCCATAAAGTTCTACCCAAGGATGGTAGTGCTGCCACCGAGTGGGTCTCATCAAAAGAACTAATGGAGCCTACATAAGCAGTCACAAAGAGAGTATTCAAGAACTGGTTAAAGGTTCATTTCCCGTCCGCGACAATCCACACAAGTGCTGGTGGGCAGGCCGTAGCCAGATTCGAACGCCAGACAGGCAAAACGAAAAAGACTGGAGGTAAATCACGAGATCCATGAGAGGCAACTGGGGCGCTAAAGCAGATTTTCGCCTTTTAAATCTGCAGGCACGGATGAATATTCCTGCCTTACTGCAGAAAGAGATAGAAGTATTGACTGCCACATCTCATTAAAATCTTCAGAGCATTTATAGTCTGGGGATATGTTCCAACTGCATGGCAAAAGGTGAGGGTAGTTATACCTACCTAGATGGGTAAAGTATCCAACCAAACGGCTAAGTCATATAGAATCAATAAGCTAAGTGACTCTCTTTTTCTTAAAACCCTTGAAGGTTGGTGGAAGTTACATAAGGGATACCGCGCTGAGAAGAACAGCCCACTCAGTGATAGACAATATGTATATTAACCGGGAAAGTCTACAGAGGTCGCATTAGATGAAGTTGTTTCTGTGCATTACACAGTTGTTTCTGTGCATAAAAGGCAATAGTCATAGCGTTACAAGCTACAGACTTATATGTTGACATCAGTTATTTGCGAAGTATTTGAGTATTGTATGTTAGTTCGTCTGTGGAGCAAAAGTACGAAATATTCTCAATCACAATCAACATGGCTTTAGAGAAAATAAATCAACGCTCACAGCATTAATATCTTTTCTACAACAATATTCTGAACGAAAGTTGATAACAAAATTTATGCCTATTTCAATATTCTGTGTGACTTTAGCAAGGCATTTGAGTGTGTTGAGCATACATACTGCTAACAAGAAACGTATCAGTATGTATTAGAAGTAGCGCTGGCAAATTGGTTTTATGTCTTACTAATCGGACGTTCTACAATTTGTGGACAATAAAACACAAAACTTGAATATTAAAAACCTAATTAAATCCATTGCTACCTTATTTCACGGAGTACACAAGGTTCCGTACTAGAACCAAATACTTTTTAGTATGTACACCAATGACATATTTCCATTTTATCTCCTGATATACTTATATATGTACGCAGATGACACCAAATTTACTCTTGCCGCAACACCTCCAAGATGCAGATGCTGCAGTAACCTTGCGCTAACCTATTATACCCATGTTTTGTGACAACAAAGCTTTGTCTTAATAAAGGTTAAACAATATGTATGCTATTTCATAATTTTTTTTGTGGAAAACCATTGCAGTGCATATAAAGTTATCCATACTAAAGCGTATGCTTTCAGAGCCGTGAGGAATAGTTTATCAATTCATATCCTCAGCCGTTTGACTTTGCTGAGCATTCATCTAAGAACTGGAGTACTGGAATACTTCTCTGGGGCCGTCTGCCTCGCTAAACGGTGTTTCTAGCGCAGAGCGAATATCATGAATCCGGGGAGATTAAAAACCGACTCTTGCAGAGATACATTTAGTACACTAAGTTTATTTTTAACTACCGTCATTTTTTATGTTCGAGCAAATCCTGCTACACTCACCGACAATCTGATAAAATATGCTGTTACAACACAGAGCGTACATCGTCACAAACGTGACATCTAAATGACTTTACCTACTACGTGCAGGGAAGTTTTATGTTGATCTCGTTTTTCACCACTTCGGCTTTCTTTTCACCATTTCAATTTCAGTTTTGTTTTTTGAATTGTTTTGGTGGTGGGCCCAGTTGTATATTTTCGTAACCTTTCTGTTTCTCCTTAGTTTACATTTTTTATTAGTTAGTTTTCTTATTTATTGCCTTATTTCTTTTTTTTTTTTCCCCTTTTTAGAAAGTTGATTTATAATCATTTTTTGATTTATGAAATCAATAAATTCCTACTACTACGTATACTGACCTACTAAAAAAGATAGAAAGCCTACAGTAACTAAGTGTATGGAAGCGAACAATCCATATATCAGAACGCGAAATTACCCTGAGGCATATGGGTTTTGCATCAAAGACAGGAAAATAAACCAGCCAAGCTACCGCCTTGGGTAGGTGTAGTGGTGTGTGGCAGGAATTGGGCCTTAGCCCAGATGACTCTTGGTTTACACAGGTAATTAGAGCCATGATAACGTATGGAGCTGTAGTATGGTGCCAAGTGCGGCAGGTGGGGGGGTTGCCGAGGCGTTGGGTGGCGTGCAGAGGTTGGGGTGTCTGGCGCCACGGGGGCGTTGAGATCGACCCCAAGGAAGTAATCTTAAAACCTGCCACCGATACATATTTAATACAAGGAGCTGCAAGGTGTCTCAGTACCCGACTTTTGCATAGTCAATACGAAAGTAATCTCACGGCACTAACTATAAAAATTTATAAATCAAGAGGCATCCTTTTAGGAATTCCTAATGGATTGGTAAATTTAACCTAGATAGAATATTAGGTTATGATACAGATAAGAAGGCTGGGAGAGGTGCTCCAGCGAGCGGACTTAAACTGTTATACAGACGGGTTAACGGAACTACGGCATTGAAAGTGGAATATACGTAAAAGCTAAAAG